>JAOZJS010000221.1:0-57925 GCA_025882695.1 Amerodectes protonotaria | reverse complement strand
TTTTTTTTTTGGTTTTTTTTCAAATAAAAGTTGTAAGGGTGTTGGCGCCAATTATTCAAAGATGTTAATTAATAGAATGCTGGTAAGTCAAGGAACAGGAGGAAGCACTTGAACATGCTACGAAATCAACTTTAAATAAATAATGGCAAAAATGCCTTCTGACCAGGTATGCACGCACAGACAATTTAATTAGACGATGAACTTGGCCAATCGGTAAGTTGGTTGCCAAAAAACGCCAAACTTTTAAGTACACTTATATCTGTATGCTTGAATTATGGACAAGGTTCATTGATTTAGGAGTATTGTTGATTTCCGTATGTTCATCAATCAGTATCTTTTTTGTGGCTATTTCAAAAGAATCTATTCTAATTAGCACCATGGCCGTATATATGATTAGGCCAGAAACGATTGACCATCGAAGGGTGTCGCTCAAGCTTTTAGCATTTTTAGGGTATAGAGAAGAACAAGAGAGCTCAGATTACAAATCAGTCTTTATTGCGAGTCTATTGAAACCTGGTCGATCGAATCCTGATGGTAAATTAGTTTGTATCAAGCTGAAACGGTGATTGTGCGATGTTTTTGGTGCACAACAACAACAGTAACAGCAACAACGGAAATCAATTCAATTCAATAATAATGGAAATGCAACAAGTATTCATTTTGATGGACAATAGAAATAATAAAAGATGATGATGGTGCGCCAACTTCAGGATCGGATCAAATTTCGATGATTTGGAAACATCAGTGCCAACACCAGAATCTTAGTGTTACAAACTTACATTGGGAGAATCGGCGAAAGGTGAAACAATCACTTTTAGCTATGGTTGTCGAAAGAGAAAGGAAGAATAGTTAAAATCGCACTACACTTGGATTCTTGGCAGATTTCGTTTTGTTTCACTTGAAGCCAATCACACCAACAATTGTTGGCCATAAAAGAGCACGGCCAGTTTGTGGGTTTGACCGAAAGGGAAAATTGTTCTGGCCTTTCCAGGCTGATTTATTGGGCTTCCAAAAACCAAGAAGACAAGACAAAAGACCATAAAATGATCGTTGAGCAACCAAGAACTAGTCTTTATTAGCACCCAATGAGATATTCATGAAAACGATGTGAGGACACTTTGTGAAGCATCAAACTGCACTAATATACTTGTTGAATCTTCATGGAAACCGTCAAAGTTTTGATGTTGAGCCAAGGTTGGTGTATCGATTTGACATGAACCAAGGAAGTTTTCATCAAATCATCAAGCGACTGACTGATTCGGATACTTCAATCGACGATCGATTAAATATTCAGTTTGGATAAGGTTTTTTCTGCTGATCTAAGATTGAGGAGAAAACCAAAAAAGAGAATCCTACCCCTTTTTTCCGTCCTGTCGTTCTCTCTTTTACCTTCCTTCGGTTTAAAACCGCTACCGTCCGTTGCTTTGGAGGACCACCTCAAGATTCTTATTCTATTCATGATTGGGATGGATAGACACACAGGTATCACAAGTAGCAAAATACTGTAAGGTAGGGCCACCGTATCGGTTTGTACGCAAATAGCCTGACAGCAAGACAGTTATGTAACGGGTACTGACCACACATACTTGCTACCCTCTATCCCGCCATGTCGTCTTTGTTTCCCTTCACCTGGCCAGTTTGAGAGTTGCTGTTGAATCACATTATTTTGCTTTGTATTCTCAAATTTTTTTTCAAATGGCATAACAGAAAGAAATATGAAAAAAAGGATTTGATTTACCTAATACCTTTATTATTATCTTATGGAAATTCAAAAGGGAGAGAGAAAGAGAGAGAGAGAGGAGGAAGGAAAAATTACACAATTCCAATCAATTTGGTTAGATTATGTTGCTAATAATAATGATAATGATAATGCTTGCAACAATACAATGTTCAGATGAATATCCGGATCGGATCATATCAATGTAATGGTGATATGGAATGCAATGAACGCTTGGATTCGTGACAATCAGGATACATGGATACTTGAAATTGCGCCAGCGAACACGATTGATCATGGTTCTTTTATTTTCATTTATGGTAAGGCTGCTTTGGTGGGTCACAAATTGGCTTTCGGTGTTCAACCAGTTGTTACATCCATTAGCATCATTCATCGGTATTGACCATCGTTGGATTTTGGTCCGTTACAAAAAAAAAGTTGAAATAAAAAGAACAATCAAAGGTTTAGGAAGGACAGTTATTTGAAAAATATGAAACAAGAACAACAGAATACCTTTGGACAAGTCTGCTGACAGACAAGCATCGTGCATTGGATATTCAAATATTGGCTACCAGGAAATTTGAAAGCAGCAAACGTTGTATAGTAAACCTTGGATTCTGGGCCAACATTGTGCAACACTTTGAATGCTGGCATCACAGAAGAATCCGCTGGACACCTGGATATGAACAGGAAATGAACAATGACAGCAATTATCCAGGATCATCGTCACACATTAATCAATCATTGTGTCAGGTAGGATCGCCAACAAGTGCTAACAATCTTGATTTGTCATCGATCCAAACAAGACAATATCATAGGATAGAAGATAGGTAATAATTTGCAACAATAAAATAATACGACGAGGAGAGGAGAGTATATCAATCTTGTTCACGAGATGGTCCATCATGACCATATCATCAGACCAATCTTGACGTTGTTTCAACTTTAAAAATTCCAATTCGAATTGAATGGAATCCAACAACAATAACGACCAACACATTTTTTCCTGGCCGAAATCGATCAAAATTCAAACAATGTAATAATGAACAGATAAAAAACATTCGATGAGACCCCTTGTTGGATGGGTGGATGTCCAGCACGATTTTTCGATGCGATCAAGCTTCTTAATGATGAATATTATTATTATTGATTGATTCACACATTTCCTGTTGGCCACTTTAGATAATGCTCGCGCACAAAATAAGGAAACTTGTTAAAATTTTTGCCTAATAACAATAAAATGATAATAATAATGATTCCATCTATCATCTTCATTCATATTCCCAAATCGATCCATATAAGCATCATGCCACAACCACAGCAATAGGAACAACAACAATTGTAGCAAATTTAAAATAATGATTTTAGTATGGTCAAGAAGACGCACAAAAGAAAAATGTTTACAACGGAAAAACCAAAATTTTAATCTGGCCAAAGCCAAGCTCTCGGTTGGTGTTGGTCGAAGCAACAACAGCAAGTGTTAGGGAAAATTCATTATTATCGAAAATGCTATTGTAATTTTTTATGCTATGTATGACAGGTGAACTTAATTGATTATTAAACATTGAATAATGGATTGATTATGGACAAATTATCCATGTTCCATGTTTCAACAAGAATAAGACACACCGGACGATTTCGATGGCGTGAAATTTCGTTCGGGGTACACCAAAGCGCCTTGCACCAAAATGATTTTTTTTTGTCTACTTGACCAAGGGGGTATTGCTAGGGGGAGGAGGAGGAGGATGAGGAGGTAGGACAACGGGAACATTATTATTATGACAATGTCGGTGGTCAAGCGGACACAATGAGGCTCCGAAAAAAACCATCCATTCAACAACTGCAACAAGTCGATTTAGGCTACTAGAACTTACAAAAAAAAGTGTACGGACCACGGATTATGTTTCTGTTATTGTCCTTGACCATTATCCATTACATAGGGTAGCATTTTACCACACCCAACCAAGAACTCGAGGATCATTATCATCATTACCATTATCGATGAGCGCCAATAAGCGTAACGAAACGCAAAATCAATGGACAGCCGAGCATGTTACCATCCACAGAGAGAGAGAGAGGGAGAGAGAGAAAACCGTATTCTGGGCATAAGAAGATATACTTCCTGATGATGAATAGCAGCCAATGGATTGTGTGTCGTGTCATGTCGTGTTTAGCGTGTGAGCCAAGTGAGAATTTCTTTTTATTCGTTTTTTTTTTCGGTCAGAAGATAATTTTCGAAACACAATCAATTCATTGATCAAAGATTGATCACAACAGAAAAAAAGTTCCTCTGAGATTTTTTTTTGTGTAGCATAGCGATGTTCGATGAAGATCGTTTTTTTAAAATCAATTTATAATCTTATTGGGTGCAATTTATTCCCGGCTCTTATGTGTCTTGTTAGGCCAGGAAAAAGTGTCCCTTTTTTCTCGCTGAAAATGTCCACAAATTACAAAAAGATCTTTTGCATTCATCGATAACAAGCTCGCCGAACGTTAATGAATGAAGATCAATGTTTTTAAGGGAATTCGTTTTGTTCGCCTATAAATTAGATTGCGGAAGCCTTTTTTTCTGTTTCTCTCGAAGTGCGATTATGTGTGTGTGTGTGTGTGTGTGTGTGTGTGTGTATTCCCCCTTCCTTAGGTGAATTCTTTCACATCTTTTTTTTTCATGATAAAATCATCAACAAGTACAAACAGTGGAGATTCTTCCCGATCCCACAGGTGTTGTCACCCAAGACGGAAATCAATACAAATAGGAAACATTGTTTACGAAGGGATAAAAAAGAGCTAACATAAATCAATGATAATCACTTACCCTTCTTGATTGGTCAATTGAAACCTCATTGAATCTCTTTCATCGTATGCAAAACAGTTGGATATCTTTGAATCATAATCATCTAACAGGTGTCAATCAAACCAAAAAAAAAAACGAAACAAACAATCTATCAATCAACAGGTATCATGATCCGGGAAATAGGAAAATTCCAAAACAGCTATTCCAAACGGGATAGTATATCTATAGTAGGGAATTCAAAATTTCTGATTCAATACCTATTTGTCTGGTTCTTATGATTAATGTTAGATCATCGCCTAGTTCAACATTTCCTTCGATCACCTTCAAGAACGGTATCCTACCACGTAATAAATCCATACGACTTTCAATCAATTGTGTCACATCGATCTCATTATCCTCTGTATTGAAACTGGTAACCGTCAAATTAGTTTTGGGCAATATAGATTTTGGTTGGGGAGAATTATAGCGAATAGAATCATCATTGTGAGTGCGGTTCAATGGTGGTGGTTGATCAATTTTTCGATAGAAATTTTCTTTACTCTTCGAAATCTGTTCTAGAACTATGTTTTTGGTAACCTTCGGCTGACATTGTACCAAAACTTTGCTATCAAATTTTTGCTCTATTTTGGGATTATGTTGTATGTACAACGATAATTGATATGTTTCATCCTGGCTTATGTTCAAATCCAATGGTTGATGATCGTTCAATGCTCGCCGAAAATTGAACCCATCCAAATTGAATGTCTGTTCGGACCAAGATTATCATCATTGTTCATTCAAAACGAATCGATTGAGATTCTATTTCAAATTTGTTCAACGGTCACTTACATGGCTATTGACAAAACCATAAGTGGCTGTGATTGGATCGTTGGTCGAATTCGAATCTAATATACCATCGGCCATCAGTTCTGCTTGGTCCCTTTGAACACTCTTTTCACTCTTTTCATTATTAGTATTTAATCCTCCAATTTCTGCAGATTTGGCTGCGGACAATGGTGTCGATGATGATGGTGGTGGTGGTGCTGCTGCTGCTGCTGCTGGTGATGGCGATGATGTTGATGATGGTCCCTGAAATGATGAAGGTAATTTTTCCACACATTCACTAAGAAATGATAATTCTAAATAAACGATGGATGCACCGTTTCCTCTGATGGTGCATGAATCTAGTATCTCCAATGGATAATAATGATCATAACGTGCCGACAATTCTGATTGATACATTTTGTATGCATACACCAGACCTTTGAATGGTTTGTTAAATGTTAACTGTACATAAAATTCCAAATGTCCGCATGAGATTGATGCTGGAAAAAATAACGCAAAAAGTAGTAGCAGACAAACGGAGAGAAAAACAAGGTTGGTTAATTGGTTATTATCATCATCATCATCATCATGATTTAACCCAACAAAAATGGTTGCTTTCCATTTGCGTGGTTCTTGTGGTTCTGGTCGATCGCAACTAACGACGACCAACCAACTTACATTGAAACTGATTTTGTGCTTCATCTTTATTACCATTACCACCAGTGCTAATGTTTGATTGAAGACCAAGGATTTGTTGTTGCGGTTGTGATGGCTGTGGCTGAGATTGAGGCTGAGGCTGTTGCTGAAAACTGGACAGATTTGAATTCTTCAACAAATTCAATGGAATATAAATGTTATTGCCATTGCTACTCCGATTATTATTATTATTATTATCATCATTATTATTATTGTTGTCCAATATATCTTCGTTTTCGTGATGGTCGTTGATGTTGTTGTTGTTGAGCGACGACAACGACGAATCATCGGGGCTCATACAAGGCTATTATTTATGGAGAAGATAGAGAAAAAAACCAAAATAGATTCCACCAATTCAAGATCGGACGGGATGTCGGAAAATCAAAAGAATAGCGTCATTCTGTGCCTGACCGCCTGTGTGTATGTGTGTGTATGTGTGCGTGTGTGACTTATCCCCTTTCGGTTAAAGATCGGACAATTTAATAATGACCCAGGATTCTGTCCACTTGACATGACAGGTCGTGCTCTCGGTACAAATATACATATCAATCCTTGAGCAATATTGGATTCAACTTTATTCAATTCAAACAAACACCTAGATAGCCATTTATGAAAAAATCTAGATTCAAAGAAAAACCAGAAACAATAAGGTGATGGATAAAATGTAAAAGAGCCAAGTCTGTTAGCGCGCGAAAATTTTGAAATTCCTTCAAAAACTTGATGACATACATGAGGAAGTAGTTACGAGAGATATCCACAAAATACAGGCTACAAAAACGGACGTATTAAAGTTTGTTCGCGTTTTCACCAAAATCGAAAAGCCGGAAAATACATAATGTGTTTTTGGCTTCAAAAATACCCACAATTAAATTAAACACTATTCAGATGGACCTAACCTTGAAATATCAATCAAACCGTAACGGTTTAGCACAAAGTTTCGGATGGGATGGGGGGACTTAAATTATCCTCCAGCCCTTTTTCCTTGTATCTTTTACCATTAAATAAAATACAGAGAGGTCATTGTTTGATGGGCAACCAAAATTACGGTGCCGTATATGAAGTGTATGTGTGTATGGGTTATGCTATGGAAATATTGCATTCTTCGGTAAAACTACCGATCCCTTATGCTAATGCTAATTTAGAGCATGACAATATGATTTTGCTAAATTTGACACAATGATCTTGATATTCATATCCGAGAACATATACACACATTGGCATTACAAATATGGATTGCCGCGAATAGCTTGGGCGAAGGTCAATTTACAGTGTGTTTGTACTTATGTTCCCAAATTAGATCTAAGCACCTGATCATCATCATCAATTTTAAGATAAAAGCGTTTTTGCAATGGGTTGATGGAGAAACAAGCCTAGCAAGGCGGTGGGAATTTCAGAATTTTCATCTTTTATTAATGCGTGTTGTTGTTGGTGTTTGGTATTTGATCAAATATAGCGAAAAACAAAATGGATGATGATAGAGATTGGTGATTGTGTGATAGGTATGGGAGAGGAAGAGAGAGAGAGCAAGAGAGTAGAAGAGCTAATTTACCCATCCAAAAATATATCTTAGCTGTCCGATGGGTGATCTAATCGAATCTAATCGAATCGTGTGCTGTTTGAAGCGGTAAATCGAGGCTGGTTCTACTCGGGAAATACAATGGTGAAACATTGTTTCCACCATGGTTGGCAGACAAGCGTCAATTGTCGATGTTTCGATCATATTTTTTTCCCAAGTTTAGAAAATACAATCCATGTGCATGGAAAAAAAAGAGGTGCTTACCAAAATGGCCGCTTGCCAAAGTAGAAGAATGGTTAAACAGGTGAACAGTTTGCTTCGAATAGGATCCATCATTATCATCATCATCGTTCAAGAACACAACGGTAGACAACGACGGTTAGGTTTTCAATTTAGAACAAATATTTATTCGATTTAGTTTGGAAAAAAAACAAAAAGGATGGGCACGACTACCAAATGATCAACGAAACGGTGTGGAACGACAGCAAAGAAAACTGTATTTATTTGTTTTTGGTCTTCGAGGATTTTTGGAATATTTTCTTTTCAGTCTAAGAACAAACGTGGATTCTGCACGACAAACACACACGACCCAATCCCAATAGGTTTTGACCAAGTTTGTCAAGGAAGTGTACAATCAATCGATGAGTACCATTCGGACAAAAAGATTCGAACAGACAATTAGCTAAACAAGTGAAGAACTTTAATGTAGATTAGACATCTAAACAACCATCGGTCAGGTACAACAAGTGAAGTGGACACTTGAGTTGAACTTTGATGAAATACGAAAATCAACAGCATTCTTATTTAGCCTCGGGCACATCAAAACCATCCAACCAACGGGTATGGTTGAGAAGGCGAAAAAACCAACAAAAAAAAAGCATTTTTTGATTTAGTGCTTTTATTTCCAAACCACTCGTTTGGCTAACGAACGATACGGCCATGATCTACGATTGATGATGATGATGGCGGTGATGGCGGTGGCTGTGTAGTGGTGACCATCAGAAATGCGACCAATCAGAGAATCTGGCAGAGAACGTTGAACGTTTTTTAAATTTTCTTGTCTCTAGTTCGTTGAACTTCAAGTTGGATTTTTCACCTTTGGTTTTCACATGTTATCCATCTTCATTTTCCCGAAGTGATAACATATTTATAGGTTTTCCATCTTTTTCAACCACTACCCTGTGTTTGGTCCCAAAAAACGTAACAATAATGATGGCTGGACAAGATTGACAAATTCAAACTGATAGGTTCCAAAACCGATAGATGTCAGCACAAAAGGCGATTTTTTTTAGAAAAATTCGGTCAATTGACAATCGTACATTGGTATGTGTTCCGTTAGGTACCAACGGCAAAATCTGGGTGATTCATGCGCACCAGAAACTGAATTTGTGTTTGTATGTGTATGTTCTAGTTGAGACTCGAGTCGATGTCCGCAATGTTATTTTTCACAGTTGTACTCTAGGTTTCTCGGTAGGTAGCTGACGATCGTCTAGGATTCTGTTGACCCTATGTTCAATCAATCAATGACCGATTAACAATATGAGCTTAACAACAGAAGAGAGGCAACGATTATGGTTATTGTTTCAGGCTTGTGATACAGATTCGGATGGTTTGGTCAACAATGAAGATATTCGCTTACTATCATCGCGTAGTGAATTCTCTGATTATAATCCCGGAGAAATAATCGATCTGTTCGCCACATTCCAAAATGATGATTCTAATTATACATTCGAGGATTTCATCAATAAAAAACTTGCTCACCATGAACGTTTAAGTGAAATGAGCGAAACAACCTCAATGTCATCGGGATTCACCAACAGAAGCACCGAGGATTCTATTCCCGATCGTTTCGACAAACGTTTGTATCGCCGTAGTGTTAACAATTATCCACAACAACCGCAGCAATATGATTCGAATTTAAACAAATACAAAACCAATCTGATTTTGGATGAAATTGATTCAACATTATCGAAAAGCATGAACAATCTACAATTGGAGTCCAGTTTGAATAATAACAACAATTATCGTAGAGCCAACATGGATGATATTATTGGCCAAAGAGTGTTCACAGCTATTCCTCCGTCCATCATGGACAACCTGAACAATATTTCGGTGGAAAAATATCGAACAAACGCCAACAATAATCGAGAAAAGAACAAATTTAATGATCTTAAACGCTATCTTAAAAACTACCTACAACTGCCAGAAGGTATGGAACGATCAGATTGGAGTGAAGATGCCAAAAAGAAATTCGACATCATACGACAGGTATGGATAATTGGGTGAAATTTAATTTGAAATTCATTTGATTACCGGGTTTGACGCATCGCGTCTTTTCACTGGCAGGATTATTTCAATTGTCTCAATGAACTGAGCGATGAGAATGAGAATATCTGCGAAGAATTGGACCGTACCATGAAGGAAAGAAACTATTTAAGAGACAAAATCGAAATGTTACGTGATGAATATCAGGAAAATTTACGAAAACACCGCGAACAATGGCTGTGTGAGAGACAAAAGCTTGAACAAAAAATCAACAATCTCGAATCGTATGTGGCTAAATTGTCGTATGCTTCCAAACCAAATCAAGACATGTCTATGTTGTCCACCCGGTATCATGGGGTCGGTGTTATCAACAACAATACCGCCGATGTTATCAATGATAATTTCAATGAGAACTTCAAACTTCATCAACTTGCCAATAAAATCTCGGAATTGGCTTTGTTTTTATCGGAAATCATCTCGAATTTACGCAAAAGTGAAATCGATCTGATGATGGCCAATTGCAGAGCGGCTGGAATCGTCAAGAATGGTATGTTGGCAAGGAGGCAAGCTAAAGTTGTTCAATTGTTTTCATTGATTCAATACATTTTAGTTAACCACCGAAGTGACGATGAAGATGAGCTAATACAAATCTATGAACGTGCAATGCTCAATCGTAATCTCATCGAACAAGAATCCATTGATTTCATCTGCAATTTGGACAAAGAGATTTTGATACAATATTTAACACCAACCGAGTTTCAGAAGATTTTCAAAAATAATCGTCAATTAACATTCGATATGGAATTCCAGAATATTTTACTGGATTTGTTGGTGAAGCTCAAGGATGATCTTCGTAATGTCAACAAAACATTAGATCTACAGCAACAGATTGATCAAGAAAGTGTCAAATTCCGTATGGACACTTATAATAATTATCTACAGGATTTTAGCTATAAATTGTAGCAAATGATTCAGAGGCCAGCATGACATTCTGGTCGACATTCTGGGCGCTATCATCTCGAGGTTCTCTCTTTCTCTTAGTAGTTCAGTTGTTTTATTATCATGTTCGGAGTGTTTTGTTTGAATAGTTAGCTAATAATTATTCTAAAAAATCAATAATAATCAATAATTAGTTAATTGTAAGAAATTGAAAAAAAACAATCAATGAATGGAACATGAACGATGCGACGAGACACTGATGATCCAAGAAGTGATCCAAATTCCTAATGATGTTTGAAATTGATTAGTAAAGGAATCTAAGCTGATTGATCCATTCCATAAAGTGAGTTATCCGCGTATATACATCATGAAATCCTAATTTAATGATTTTAATTAATTTAAATGTTTTACCAATGTTAAGCATTGTTACCTGGTTTGGCACATCCTGATCCAAATGAAGTTACACCGGCCAGATACCATGTGGAACCGATTTTGCATTGCAATGGACCACCAGAATCACCCTATGTAAACACGTGTGTGGAAATGTGTGTGTGTTAGGGTGAACATTAGATATTTTGGTCGAATCGAAAGTGATTTTTTGAACGATTGAACTTACATGGCATGTTCCTTTGCCACCTAAAAATTTGAATTAATAAAAAAACATTGTATTTGAATGGGACAAAAAGCCTCCAATACTATCGATTACCTCGTTCATCTTCTGTTCCTGCGCACAAATGCCAGCTCTTTATGGCGATTTTGAATTTTGAAAAATAAGCCTTCTGACACAATGAATTATCAAACACTTTGATGCGGACCTTTTGCAGGACATCGGATCCTTTTTTATCTAAACAACGACAAAAAAACATTTAACAATCAAAACTGAATTAGGATGATTATTAGCATTTTTACTCACTATGATCCAGTTTTCCCCAACCGGAAGCAACACATTCTTTGTCGAAGAACTCTGTGTAAACACTAGGCGGTAAACAGATTGGTCTGACAAACTCCGATGTTTCAACTGGTTTGGCTAATTTCATCAATGCAATATCATTATCGTAGCCTTTGTAGAGTGGATAATGGAACACATCCGAAACCTGATATGTTTGTTCATAGCCATCTTCCATTTTTTGATGATATTCCCCAACACGAACCTCCCAATGTTTAGCTTGTGGTAGCATGAATAATGGGCTATCAATGAAATGAATCAAAATATTATTACAATCAATTTCGATTGGTGAGAATACAATTTAGAATCCTACTTGATGATACAATGTGCAGCGGTAACAACCCATTCACTATCGATAAGAACTCCACCACACCAATGACCAACTTTGCCTGCCTGAGGATGTGTTAATCGAATGGAGACCTTGAAGGCATCAAAAGCAATCGCAATTACAACATGGATTGAAGAAATAACCAAATTCAGAACAAAAAATCGATCACTTTACCTGCCATGGAAATTCACCTTCATATGAACGATTACCGCCAACAATACGTTCGGTTAACGGCAAATCATTTTTATATCTATTGATTCCGCAAGCTAGAATTAGAATTTCAATTAGAAGTGAACGTTTCGAAAAGATCGACGATCATCGTATTGGAGAAAATTGATCGGAGGGGTGGGCAAGTTTTTTCCCTAATCATCATCATCATTAATACCTTGTTGACCATCATTCGATGCAATAACTATGGATTGATGGATGATTATGAGGGTGGTGATGATACAAAAAACATCGAGCGCCACTATGCGCATACTCTACCGAATTTGATTATTTGCACAAATGTTGTTCCTTTTTTGCTTCCCTCCGGTTGTTCTTTTCCGTTTCAATTTCCGGTCTCGGATTTTCTACGATTTATTCTGTTGATGATGATGGTGGAAATGGTGATGACAGTAATGATGCGAATGGTGACGATTTTCCGATCAACAAAATCAACATCTCAATCGATTCTGGGCTGGCTTACATTGAATATTTACTTGGCTGATTTCCATTCAACACCACCGAGAACAAAACAATGATTGATGCTTGTATGAAACCAAATGAAATCTATCCAAAATATGTATCAAACCACAAAACGATGTTGAAGAATTTTAATGAATAAAGAAGAAAAAATAACACGTTAAGCGTTGTTGCTTGAAAACACGATGACACGATAGAAACACACACACAGACACATATCAAACCACTGTGGCGATGATCAAGTTTTACCAAAATGTACTCTGGAATGATGGCCAAAGTCGATGCCGATGATCGACAACATTGAACACATAGCAACCATCCATGTCCAGTAGCCAAACCTGCTTGACCTGAGGATTTACCTTATACCAATATACCTGTATGAAGCAACAAGTGCCGAACACGACGATCATAGCACATCGGCGTTGCGTCTGGTGGTCGTACATTTCATTGGTTTTATACTCTGATGCAATGTCTAGCTTCATGGTAAGCTTTGATCTGCGCCACAATCAGCTGGTGTCTGGTGTCTAGCCAATGGCCAGAGGCAAAGATCATCATCATCAAATACATTGTCAAAATTATAGCGGATAGCGAACAAAACCAACAATGGGACCATTCTTTTAATTTAAAATAATCGGAAATGCAGGGGGAAATCATATTTACAGAATCAATAATAAAAACAATATTTAAGACAGAAACAAGTAATAGTAATTGCGAAAAAAAAATCCAAAGCTAAAAAATCGAAGCAACATCAATTGGTATGAATTTGAATCCAATCAACAAACTCGGTAATCCGCGTATAAACTCCGGGTAGATTAGGTCGGGCGCAACCAACTCCTGAATGTACAAATCAGAGATTAATAAAAGTTTTAGCTAAATAAATCTTACCCCAGGAAACCAGTCCGATCAATATGACTCGATTTTCATCTCTTAAACTGAGCGGTGATCCAGAATCTCCTTGACAAGAATCACGGCCACCATCTTTGTATCCAGCGCACAGCATGTTTGGATAGATTTTTTCCTTTCTTCCGGCGCTTTTCATCCATTCTTGGCAATCTTCCGAGTCCAACACTTCGACGTCCACTTTTTGCAGGATACCGGGAGATGTGGACACACCATATTGCGTTCGACCCCAACCAACGGCTGTGGCTTTTTCGCCGGTAAAATTTCGCCCTAGTTTCGGTATACTCGATTAATTAATCATATTGGTTTCATCTTTGGTTTTATCTATCACCTTTTGGAGGTAAACAAATTGGAAGAATGTGTGGCCTATATATCACATCTTGGTTAAGCTCTAATAAAGCTATATCATTCTGATATGTAGCCGGATTGTATCCTTCATGAACAACTTTACGTCTAACACCATATTCTTCATGCGGATATTGTTCCGTTTGGGCTCGTAAATTATAATCACCTAAACGTATTTTGATGTTGTTGGCCGGCGTTCTGCAGGCAATAAATTATGATCATCATAATCAGAATCGCGACCGATCAGAAATCTTACTTGAAAACACAATGTGCAGCGGTGACAATCCACCGGCGATTGATCAGTGCACCGCCGCAGGATATTTTTTGATTAAGAAATTGATGTTTCACAATGGCCACTTGCCAAGGATTTTGACCAAATTTAGCGTTCTCACCACCGACTATCTTGGCACCTCTGGTCAGCATCACTTTACCACACTCTGAACAATCATTAATCAATAGATCAGGATGGAAAATCTAGGTCAACATAGCCAATACATAAACCAATACACACCTGGATCCTGGATCTCTTCGGGTATCACCGAAGTGGTATTCGTTGTGGTTGTTTCGAATGGAACACAGCAGCTCCAGAAGATGCCACCATTGCATAGGTCAAGAGGTCGATGTCCGGACATCCAACATGTGATACCGAATGTACAATGATAGGTTTCGCTTTGGTGTGTACATTTTTGTGGAAATGCTTCAGATAGAACAACCATCGAAGAATCATTAGTTCCAATTGGAACAAATGTCAATCACTTACAGAGTATAAAACGAGCGATGCTCAATAGATTCCATAATGTATTTGAAACTTGTTTTGAATCATATGGATCATTGATGATGTTGGAACCGGATGCAAACGAAGCAACAGGATTCAACAGTGGATATGCATTCAATGGGGATAATGTTCGATAAAGGCGAAATGTTTGAGTTAGATTGGCCACCGATGATGCCACCGAAGATCGGCCAAGAAAATGATGGGATTTAAGTAATTTATTTTGACATGTTAACAAATTGATGGTGACTAGGAAAAGAGAAAGTCCTCTAAACATTCTGCGTGTGGTTGATCATTGGAATAAATGGAAGGAAACAAAATCAAACAAAACATCAAATTGTTGATGATTATTTAGGAAAATTCGGCAGAATCATTGAATTAGCAAAAAAATGCTTGGTAACCATTAAGCAAAAATCAGGTTATGTTTAATTGGGTTATTCTTCCAAATTCCCCTCTATCCCACCATCGAAGGAATAATCAAAGAATACAATTTTGAATGTTGCAGCTGCTTACGATCATCATGTTTCCATGATTCGATGAACGAAAAAAAAATGATGATAATCCCTGGCCGTTGATCAATCATTCGTTCGATTGATCCTGTTTTATAAATCATGTTAGTGGCTGACCATCACCATCAACAATATCTATTCCATTTTTTGTTTGGGATAGTTAAATGTATAACTATATAACTTGGTGCTTTTGGATGGCTATATTTAAAATTGAGGCCATGTGGCCAGGATCGAAATCATTAATTTGATAGCACGACCACCAATTTTGGATTAGTTTAAATTTGAAGAACACAACCCGAAACCTCCTCTTTTGTTGTTGTTGTTACTGCTGTTGTTTTTGGTTTTCATCGACATTTTTTTTATATTTTACCTTCTCCAAATCTTTCGGGAAAAGCCCAAACCGCGATAGCCTGAAAATTATGATTTCGAGAGAGAGTGTGTGTATGTGTGTGTCTGTGTGAATGATCAAAAAGACGAATCGAGAAAAAAAAATTGTGCCCAGCGATGGTCATCAAACGAAAGAAATCTAATTCAATCGTGTTTCGGTAAATTTCTGTATCTGTGTGTGTGTGTTTGTGATCACTGGTTTCTCAGCCTAGGTAGGTCAAATTTTCCGTTTCTCTCTCTTTGATGATATGATGGAGGGAGAGAGAGAGAAAGAGAGACCTACTTTCTCGCTCGCGCAAGAGAAATCTTCGGTCGGTGTCTGCTGTCACAATCTTTTTTTTTCTATTGGTCTCTCATTAGCTGGCGCGTTCCACCAACTCTGGTTCATGAGATGGTGTTATCCAGTATACTTTGGTGCTAATTTTAGATTTATGCGTTTCTTCTGCTTCTTTATTCCAATATGACGAACACAATATATGTTCGAGAGAAAGAGAAAAGGTAAATCTCTTTTTTTTTCACGGGAAAAAACGAACAACAGAAATCCTGGAAATGGATGAAAAGAGAGAGAGATTGAGATAGTCAGATACAGTGGCGCATGGTGTGCCATTTTATTTTCTTAATGATAAATATAGCTATCCATGGTTTATATTGATGATGGTGGTGAAGATCCCGAAATGTTAACAACTTTCGTTTAGGATTTAGAACATCCACTTGGAAATTTAAGACCAAAATATCTTTTTTCTGATCTTACATCGTATACATGATGCCATTAAGCAAAAAATTTGCATGAAATCGAAGCGCGAACAAAAGTTTGTCGCGGCCGTCTTAATTGATTCAGAACAATTTGTTGTTGTTATCCGCGAAAATTTGATTTTCTAATTCGTCTTTTTTTTGGCTAATTAATTGCGAACGCGGATAGTTTAGTTTTGCCTGATTGGGATCTAGGTTTATATGCCAGCAGGCTTAGAGGATACTGTTTCGACATTCAACAGGTTGATTTGGTTATCATGCTTGTTTTATTTTGCCCTAATGTTCGGGTTGTTTTTTGGGTCCATAATATTAACGGGATTTTCGAATCCAACCATGCTTAACAAATAATGATCATCATCTTCTTCACCGAAGCTTGTTGAAAAATGCCATACAACACCGACCCACACACACGCAACCGAAATGCTTTATGAACCATTCTTTAATTATTATTGACATTGGCATTGAACTTGTGCTCCACCAATCAACTAAAACAGAGGTGAGCAACGTGCTGCGCATCAAACATTTTAGTTCGGCCCACCAAGCCTTTCCGAACAGCAGAAGAAGCAGCGTTCCTCCCTCAAATTGGTCCAATGTGATGATTTGTACGAAGATGACGAGACGCACTATAAACCAGTACTTGTTTGGGCATGTTTGACGCCTAAAAGAACAGTTTTCTCCCTTGATTGGTTCATTGTAATGATTTGATCTGATGACGAGACACACTGTAAACAGCAGAAGAGGAGGTTTATTCCTCTCTATGATTTGTCCAATGTAATGATTTGGCCAATCACGAAACGAGGTACACTATAAACAGGAGAAGGAAGCTGTATTTTTGTTCTCCTGTTCATAGATGTCGTGTCGTAGGTCTACATTATACACTTCACTTTATGTGCTGCCCGCCAAAAAAATTTTTCAAAAAATTTAAATTGGCTCGTTGATTAAAAAGGTTGCTCTGCTCTGAACTAAATGATGGTATGGATGATATTTTGGTTAATAGAATAGATTGAGACACACATTTAGACAAACTTAGACAATTTGATTTAAGGGATTTTTCGAACAACAAGAAACCATAACAATAATAATAGTAATAACTATTAACTAAACAAGAATGATGACCTTGCCCTTAACCCAAATGACAAATCAGCCATTGGGCCAGGAATAAAAAGAAAAATATACACTTTATGATATATTGCAAACAAAAGCAACATTCTTCATTCATTGTTCTGTTCTGAAGCACAACAACCTTGAACACTGAACATGATGATGGGTGCCTAATCATTATAAAAACAATCGAAGACGGTGGTTATCATTGACAGAGCACACACCTTTACACTCAGCAGTAGGTCAATTAAAAATAATTAAAACTAAGCTCTCAGGTAAGCGGAGCATAGTCATTGCAGACGATTTTGCAAAAAAAATTACCTGCATTATTAATTTAATAAACGATCGCTTGGCTTGAATGATGACGGCTGCACGGATTTCCAACAATGACCACCATAACAACGATGTTGATAATTGTAATTTTGGTCTGAGATCCTCATCGATGATGATGATTCCAAAATATTGATCAAAATGATGATGATTATGATGGTGATGTTGTGGTCCACATTAACAAACAATAACAACAACCCGAACAGAATACACCACCATCAACCAAAACAGAATGGAACGATAACATAGACGTGCGCGCACACCTGCACCTGCCCACCAGAATGATTCACATCATTTGAATTCGGAACATTTGGAACAGATCACTGCATCTGAGATGAATTAATCAAATTGATGGTTGATGATGTTTGTGATGACAATGATGATGGTGATGGCTGGTGGTTTGTCCTGGCCGCTGACCACGATAATATCGTTTCGGATGAAATTAAAAGCGCTGAGTGGTCATTTTAAAAAATTTTTCTTTTTCTTATTTTGTTCGGGCGGTTGAAATGCCAAAATGTTCATGTGCGGTGTGGTTCGTTGGTAAGTAATGGTAGGAAAAAGAACTTGGAATACCGCAACAGTGGTTACAAATCCAAAACACCATGAAGGTCTATGAAGAGACCGAAACTGGCGTGATAGAAAATAAGGGAGAGAGAGAGAAAGAGACCCGAAACAACTTTTTTTTACAGAAGAACGGCCAATGAAAGAGAAGACAAGTAGAAAATGGGTTATTGGTTGAATGAAAAGGCAAAGCAAAGCTGTTAGAAGAAGAAAAAAGAAGAAAAAAGATAAATGGTGGAAAAAGAGAGAGAGAGAGAGAGAAGAAAAAGAACAAAAATTTAGAGATGTTAGCGGCTGCGACGGCGGTGGCAACCAAGACGATGATGAAAAAAAAAATGACCACAACCAAATGTTCCGTTTGATGGTGGCTATTCCAAAACACCTTAACCATCCAAACACCATCGGCTTCGACCGTTAACCATTAACACCAGCTTCGGAAATTTGATGAAAAAAAAAATGAAAAAAACAAGCGAAGATTTTGATCTAAAACATGTTGATCCTGATGTTTGATTCCACAAGTCAATAAACAACAAACTATTTGTAACACTTATTTTTGAATTTTTTTTCTCTATACAGCTTCTACTTCTGTTGAATTGCTCGGTTGGCCGGTCTGTCGGTCAGTCAGTCAGTCGGTTTACAGGTTGATTGGTTGCGGGTGAACAGTTGTCGGACAGGTGACGGTGTGTACAGGTGACGACAAACAAGATTCGGCAAAAAAAAAGCGCAATGATGAATTATTCCGAAACACGAACACACACAGGCAGGCAGGGAATTAAGAGAAAAAAAACCGTCCTGCAGTTAACCCGGGTAATATTGTATGGAAAGCCAATAAAACCTAGAACAAGGCTTTCTATGGTTCGTTTCTCACTCTCACCTAATCTACGATCGGCAAACCTTAATAAAATCGTGTGAAAGCGAAACGAGAACACCAAAAACTCAGGCGATGTTGGAGAACACAATGCAATGTTTCTTTAATATAACTTGGCAATGATCACGAACCCTGAAAAAACCTTCGAAGGTAAAAGAAAATCAAAATTGTTTCAAAATAAAAATCTAGGTCAACAGGTTGGTGTGATGATGATGATGATGATGGTGCTGGTGCCGGTGGTGGGTCATCATCATCATCATCATCGACATCATCAACAGATTTTGGTTTTGTTTGCCTGTTTGATATTCCAAATTTGTATCTGGTATGGTGTGCGCTTTTGGGTGGTTTGCGCTTTCGACAATTTGCCTACGGCACTTTTTCTGGGTTTTTTTTTCATCGTCATCAGAGCTTAGGCTCTGAAGCTGGATAAATTTGCTTCAAAGTTTTATTTTTGGACACACAAAAAATAAATATTGGAAACAAATGGAAACTGTTTTGTTTTGGTTACAAATTCCGGTTCAATTGTTCGCCCAAAAAATGCGACGCTCCGATGACATGATTTCCTCTCCCACTCTCTTTTGGTATGTCCAACAATAATTTGCAACAATAGGATATTTATTCTATTCAGATGTTTGAGGTTATGTGTATGTGTGTGTGTGTATGCGTTTCCTGGCGCCCCGGTTGTGGCTAACTTGTGACCGGCATATGACGAAAAATACAACAACAGACAAACCTGTTGATCGGTTGAACGGTCGGTTCACCTGTCCTCGCCATGTCCATTGGCCTCGGGTAAATATTTTTCCCGTTAAACTCATTTGTGTGTGTGTGTGTGTATGTGTATGTAAGTATATATCCCAATTTGTTGGTTTTTCGGGATTTATCTTACTTCAAGTGATAACTGTTTTATTGAGCAAAAATCCAAAATAAGATTAGATTATAGATGGAATATAAATACAATCCGTTGCAATAAATCACCCTAAGTTTTTAATGTTGTCTCTTTGAAGGATTCAGAAAAAATGTGGTTAGTTAGTTAGTTAGGTAGATTATGTAAGAAGTAGCTTGATTTTTTTTTTTGCATTTGCACTTAAAACCAGCTTGATAAATTGCTGAATTTTTTTCTTACATAATCTTCGCAACTTGATACTGATGTATTTGCGCAAAGAACACTTACTGAAATGATATTTCTCTAACCTGACATAGATATTTCAATTAATCAAAATTTGCCGCCTTCTGCATTCACCCATATTGCCTAATTTATCTGAAAATTATCCGCAAAAACGTATTCATCAATTCTATAGATCACAATGATTCTAACGGAAGAATCGACTTTAGGCCCTCCTTTACGTGCCAGAAGAGCTGAATCAATTTTCGAATTTTTCGGGATCCGTTGCGCCATCTCGCGCCGACCAACAGCAATAATACCGGTCTCCGTAGCTTTTTTATCAACTTGCAAGCTTACTTTATTTGTTGTGCGGCCTATGAAACATTTTTGTACAGCCCACCAAGCGCATTTTAAAACCACAGACGAAGCTATATACCTCTCTGATTGGTCCAGTGGGGATTCGAAGCGATTACGAGGCACACTAAAAACAGCAGAAGAAGCTGCGCTCCTCCCTCTGATTGGTCCAGTGATGATTCGAAGCGATGACCAGACCCACACACACACACTAACAGAAGACGAAGCTATATAGCGATGACGCGACAACTATATAGCAGCAGAAGGTGCTGCGTTCCTCCTTCTGTTCGGTCCAGTGATGATTCGAAGCGATGACGAGACAACTATAAAGCAGAAGAAGAAGCCGCGTTCCCCTCTCTCTCTCTCTCTGGTTGGCCCAGTGATGATTCGAAACGATGACTGGACACACATACAAACACAGCAGAAGAAGCTGCGCTCCTCCCTCTGATTGGTCCAATGTGATCACTTGAACTGATGATGAGACACACTGTGAACAGCATAAGAAGATGCATTCCTCCCTCTGATTGGTTCAATCAAATTGTAACAGAGGAAAGCTTGGATGAATGAGAACGCATTCACCTCCTTCTTTTTGTTGTTCTATTTCTATTGGTGTATAAGGAGGCGTTTCAATTTGGGGATTGGGGATCTTGTGGTGACTGTTGGTGACAGTGTATGGTGCCTATAAACATTGCAATATAGGCATTCGGAAATGCGTTTAACTTAGGTCAATAGCCATAGTGCCCTATGACCAACTACGGGTTGGGCATCCCTGGCCTAAATCATACGAAAAAACAAAGCAAAAAAATAGGGCAGTTTCTTACATTATCAAGAAAAAAAAATATCGTAGGTAGATTGATGATTAAATTGGAAGAGAATGCAGGAAAATGCACGATACTCAAAATAGAAAATTGTCGGTCAAAAGGAAACAATAATAAAATCAAATATAAAATAAAATGATATTAAGAACACTAAAATGTGTAATACGTTTGTGTGTTTGTCTTTTATTTTTTTTTTGTTTACTATTCCACTAATGTAACTTATATGCAATGATATTTTAATGCTCAAATGTGCATATCTTGCATAATGGTCACGAAAAATAATTTTGGATATTATGGAAATGCCCAAAAAAAAACCGTGCTCTTTGCAGATTATATAATTCAGGCCATTCTTTATTTCTTTTTGTACGAATCATTCAATGTCAATCAATCAGGGAATCACGATGATAAAATTAGCGGGAAAATGGTCGCAATTTTAATATAATCATATTATACGCGCTATTATTATCATGTTGATGATGATTTGAACATCGAAAAAAAATTTTTGTAAAACAAAAAAATAATAAATATCAATTTGGATCTAGATGAGCTTTGATCTCGACTCGAACATCAGAGAGAAAGGGTTATGCATTCTCCATCATTAATTGTTTGGTCGATGAGAATCCGGTTACACATGTTTCAAATCAAATTATTTTCCTCTTCATCTCTCAATGTTTGTCGAACCCATTCGACCGTATAAGAAACACGATGGTAGATGCCTGGCTGCCTGGATTGTGCACAACCAAATCCTGCTGATGTTATACCGGCCAAAGTCCATCTTCCGTTGATGTTGATCACCAATGGACCACCGGAATCGCCCTAATTTAAAAGAGGAAAACAAATCTTAGTAAAAGGAATTAACGTTTGTTAAAAATCCTAAACATACCACACAAGCATCTTTTTGGCCATCTTCATATCCGGCGCACATCATTTCGGAGAAGATTCTCAAATCAATTCCACGTGTTCTGTGCCATGTTTCACATTTTTCATTATCAATTATGGGCACATCGACTTTTTGTAATAATCTTGTACCATAACGATTACCTGAACAGTGTGCAACATCATCAACAGGTTGTTTGGGATAAAATTATAATTAGTTGGAGATAACTTGAAATGAAAATGATTATGAACTGTCTCACTTACTCAAAGCAGGATCCGTTTTTCCCCAACCAGTTACGACGCCTTTTCTGGAGGATTAATATACGGACAGATTATATAATAAATGTAAATAATTAATTTATGAATTTTGTTTCTTGGCAAAGTGGAAAGTGATGATAATTCAATACAAACACTAACCTTCCTTCAAATCTAAGATTTTCTTCGGGCAAACAAACTGGTAGAACACTGTCACTGAACCTAACCGGACTGTCCAGTTTGATCAAAGCAATATCATAACGATCCGGGTGGCTGGCCGAGAATCGAAAGTTTGGATGTAATATCACTCTTGAAACGCGAAAATATTGTGGCGGTATGTCTTGAAAACGATGATCCTCAATATCATGCGCGCCAATGATCACATTCAATTGATGTATCGGGGCTCTATTGGATAAATTTGTTTTTGATTGTAATTATTTATGCAAATAATATGGATTCATTGTAACCGGTAATTATTATGGACACTTACTGATAAATACAATGAGCAGCGGTTACAATATAACGTGAATTAATCAATGCACCACCACATTGATGTTTGGTAATCTTGATATGTACTTGCCATGGAAATTCACCAAAATATGCATCCTGGCCACCAATAATTCTACTTCTTGGCTTGGACATTGGCTTTCCACAAACTGAATTAACATGGACAACAACAACAAGAAGAAGAACAAGAGTGGTTATCATTAAGATTTAATCAAAATCTTAATATTTCAATCCGAACGGATCGGATGCAGGCATCTAATCCTAATGATGAACTTACTATCTTCGATATTATAATTTCTTGCATAATATTTACGATTAACAATCTCTTGGAACACTGATTTCATATTGTCCGGTCGTGTTCGACGTATAGCATTATTGACAGCATAATCGAATTCATGTTGGCTATTAAAATTACCCGTTTGAGGTTCATATGGTGATAGTAGATCATTTTTAAGATTGAAAGATTGATCAAAGTTATTATTAATATTCGGTGATTGTTGATAAAATTTATTTTTTGCCGTTGCATGGCCATTATTTAGTAAAGAATGGTGATTATGATGATTATGGATCTTTGTACTGGTCACACTACTATCCGCCGAAATCAACGGTGTATTAGTGTTTCTGTATTGATGTTTACCACCAATATTGTTATTGATTATGCTGCTGCTGGATGTCATCAAATAGTTTGATGGTGATGAATGATGATATTGATTATAATTGTGGTGATGTCCAGAATAGATAGAATTTTGAAATGGTTGCTGCTGCTGGGGCTGCTGTTGTTGTGTGATCAATGATGATGATGATGATGATGATGGTGGCGGCAAAGATTCAGTTGGATATGGCCTATAGACAATGTTGTTTGGTCCAAACACATCCGATTTGCTTGACAATTGATTTGAAGAATGATGTCCGCCAGAAGATGATGATGATGATGATCCAACATTCTTCAGGCGAATATAGCAACAAGTCAATGATGGATTCTCTTCACAACCTTCAATTGGAACACCATTGGCCAGATAGCACAACAAACTGAATGTACATGCTGTTTGAGATCTATCATATGAACATGTGCTTGGATGTTTGATCACCGTGGTTGTCGATGTGGATGTGGATGTTGTGGTTGTTAAAGTTCCAATGTTGCCGCTGTTTCCGTTTGTACTAATCACACCATTGTTATTGATAATACTATTGCCACCGTCTGATGGTGAAGACAGAGAAGAAGAAGAAGAAGGAGATGTCACTGGCGATGATGATAATGATTGTGGTGCAGAAGAAGAAGAAGAAGAAGAAGAAGATGATGATGATTGTGATGATGTTGATGGATAGCTTCGCGCTGAAATGTGATTGGTTCCGCTGGATTGGTGTTGTTGTTGCTGTTGGGGCTGATAGATTTGGTCAATGGTGGTCGTGATGGTGCACGAGGATGGTGGATCAAAATGTACAATCGATTGTTGTGATTGTGATGTATCCGGATAATCAGGATAATCATTTAAATTATGAATATTCTGATCAATCGATCTACCAGAACGAAATGTGTAAACATAATGCGGATGTATCGTAGGTGTTTGTATATAATATGATTGGCCAATGATCATCGAAATCAAATGAAACCAAACCAATAGGAGAAGTTGTGATGGTCGATGATTGAACGACCAGCTAAATGGTGACATAGTTGTTCAATGATCTCAGCGTGTTGATGAGAAAGAGAAGCAAGGATGGGATTGGGAGCAACTACCTGTTGCATCCAGATCACGTGTTTGGGCGATGTTCGGATTGTGGTTCAATGATCATTTCCGGATCAAAATCAAATTACCCTAACCACATCACAGTATTGATTTAATTCTTCGATGTTGTATAGTCAGTCTCCTTAGCTTGAAGATTCAATGGTGACCAGGATCACAGATCTTCATCGGTGTGAACCAAACAGAGCGACAATGAAAATAGAAAAAAAGAAAAGACGATTAATTTGAAGCTGGCACTGCCATTGCATTAACATTTATTGATATCCGAGCTTTTGAACAGGATTATTTTCTAATTAGAACCAGTTACATAACAAAAACGGTGGCAATAATCATAACAATGAGAACCGAAGAAGAAGAAGAAGAAGCTGGCCACCATTATTCATCGGATTTTCAAATGCGCCAAAGAACATTGACTTTGCAGGTTCTCCAGAGAATGGTGAACACTGTTCTTCTCGGTGTTTTACGGCCAATGATCTAGTCATTGCTGTTATGTGGTAGTACTGGCTCTACCTGGAGCAACGACAATGATGATGATCAACATGAAGAAGAACAAGAACAAGAAGAAGAAGAAGAAGAAGAAGCAACAGAAAAGTCATGCTCAGGTGAACGAATGGTGCCAATGAAATATATGAAGCATACGATTCTCCTTGTAAACGTTTTATTTTTTCATTCAAAATCCCAACTGCCGCTTTTCTCTCCAATATCTCTCTCTCTCTCTATCCTCGGGAAGACGAAGACGACGTGGACAACATTAACAAAAGCAATATTAAGAACAAGAACAAATCATCGATGCAGAGAATCAAGTTCATTTAATTGGTCAAGACCCGAAGATGTGTCGTATTGTCTTAATTAGAAGTTAAACAGCGATGTTTTTTGCTAAACAACAGCCATCAACAGGTGGTATTGCACACATGAAAAAATGTCATCAAATGTCATGAAACTTGATTCGAGAGAATCAAATAAAGCCAATGCTTTGCTCTGGATATCTGATTATTGCTTTTGGAAAAGAGTACAATGATCTGTACATATCAATGAAGAAAGCAAACAACCAAAATTAAGATAAAAATAAGCTACAATTCGCCAAATAGGCGTGTTTTTTTGTTCGTTCAATGAACCAATCAAACACACAAATGGTGACAATGATTTGGACACACCTGTCCACCTGTTACACAGTCTTCAATAGTTGGTTGCTTCTTGATCGGTGATTGGTCTCGATCGATTTGATTTGAATGTTGGATTTGATTTTTTTTTGTGTTTGCTTCAAAAAGAATGAGAAACACAAAGAGAGAGAAAGAGAAAGAAACGTCATAAAGGTTATTAATAGTAAGACAATTGATTTGATTAACATGCTGCTGGAAAATTGCCAGGTAGAACAACACCACCACCACCACCACCACCACCAACAACAACAACAACAACAATAACAATAACTAGGCGGTGAATTAGGCTGGCATTTTATTATTATTACCTATCATAATGTCCATAAATCCTGGCCGGTATGTGGAAGATAGATCACGAAACAGATTCGCTCCTTAAAAATAGCTAAGGTGGATGAGCATTAGATTCACAATTGTCCGGCCATTGTTTTTTGCTCCGTTTTTTCACGGGAATTATTAAATCATAAATATAGAATCAGGGCGCCTAAACACCCCTGAAAAGTATGAACAATGGATTTGGATTTTCGCTCCCGAAAACAAGATTATTCATCATCATCATCATTATTATTATTATTATTATTGGTATTAATAACAATTTTTTTTCTCGCCCAGTTTTATCCGAACAGTTTTCTTTTCGGGATTTTCTGGAAGCGCTCCTCTTGTCATTTGGTGTGGCATCCATCTTATACCACCATTATTATATTTGGATTATTGTACACACCATTTTTCATGTATATTTTGGTTTTGGCCAATCAAAAGCCAGACATTGGCTACAGACAGAAAAAAAGTGGGAAGGGAGTGTGTTTAGGTGGAGCTATATAGTAGTTAAATGTAAAAAGAGTTGACATGTCGGCGCCTACGCCAAAATGAATTATTGATCCGGCGCAGAAAATCAAAGTAAAGTATAAAATTCAGTAGTGCGCTTTCTCTCTCTCCCTCTTCTGTAGGCTGATACCATCGATGCAGTATTGATTGATGATAGCCAGAAGGAGGAGCATTCAATTACTATTATTTTGTTTTGTTTGGTTGCTGTTGTGTGTGGAATCAACGCACGTCATTATTATTACTGTGTTATGATTGGTTTGATTTAATCGGTCAAAAAACTATAACCCAAAACAAGTGTGGCAGCCGGCAAGCAATGCAGCAAAAGGCATTAAAAGCAAAAGTGCTCTTGCTATTGGCTGCCAGTTGCCTGTGATGGGCTGGCAGAAGATTGAAGATTAACGGGACTGAACATTGCCATGATGAACATGCGCGATGGTTTTATATAGTCTGTCAAAACTTCGGAACAGACAGCAACAAGTGGCAGAAGAAGAAGAAAAAGAAGAAGAAGAACAGGGAGATCCATATCTGAATCTCCATTTCTGACACCATTGATCAACATCTTGAAATTGTGCATTTAGCTTTCACTGGATGTCAGAAAATTTGGCTGAGATGGTAAATTATGCTCGGGTAAAGTGTGATAGTGTGTGTGTGTGTGTGTTTGTGTTTGAAATTTGAATAAATTCAAATGGAATAACCGAAAGAAAAGGACTTTTTTTGGGGGGAAAAGCATTTAGTTTTTTTTTTCGTTGAATCGAATTATCATCATCAGTGAAAACAACATCTTCAATATTCAGGCAACAACAACAAAGTGCTTCTTATTTTTGTGTTTGGTGTTTCGCGTTTGTCTTTCTCTTCCTAATTTGTTGTGTTGTGTGCATTTTAAAATTCTCTACATTCTGAAAACTGGGTCAATCAAACAAAACTGAAAACAAAATATAATGAAGGCTAATTGAAATGACAACTGATGGACCACAATATGAACAACGACGGACAGGTGAAACATCATCGTTTTTGAGATTAAGCTCGGTACAGGCAGACAGAAACAGACAGTTAGACATTATAGTTTCAGTTATTCAGCAGCTATTGTTCCAATTAGTAGCACTTGAAGCACATCCATGGCATCTTATTGTTCCACACACACAGCAGTGATAGTGATAATATCGTAACACACCCACTCAGGATGTCCTCAAACTGCTGAAACTTGTCTGGAACTATCTGTTGATCTGATTTATTTATAATCAATAGCATACTGACCGACAAACATTTTAAAGGTCAATCCAATCGGACAATTTTTTTGTATTGAAGAAGATTGATGCGATGATTTTCATTGTCATCAAATATTGTTCCATTTTTTTTTTGGTGCGAGTTGAAGAAGATTGCTCTAGTTGGCATAATTTTGATCAATTTACCAACGAAAAAGATGATTCTTACCTGTCTTCTCAGAAAGCATGTTCGGATATGTCAAACACACACGCATAATACACGGGACACAAACAACAACCGAATATTGTATTGGTGGTCATTTCGTTTTCGTATTTTTTTTTTGTTTTGTTTTTTCGCTTTCTCCAATCTAGGAAGTTGTAAATTGTTTGTTCGCTTGTTTTTGAACAACAAAAATGTTTGTCCGCTTCTTGTTGTTATCAGTGTTGTGTTTGGAAGCAAAAGAGACCCGAGAAAAAGAAGAAGGGGGATGAAAAGAGAACAGTTTGGAAAAATTTTCAAATTGTTTTGGTCTTCACTATTCAGGATGTTGAACGTGTGCGCGCCATGCACCACTATGGTGTTGATTGCTGTCGTTGTTTGGATGATTTCTGAAAATGATGGATCATTTTTTGTTGTTGTTGTTGGATCAAAGTGATGAACAAGTGGTTGTTGTCGTTGTTGATGATTGCATAGCTAGAAAAAGAAAACTTCCTTGAATAGAACAGCAACAAAGAACAGCAGAAGAATCCTCAGGGAAGATCTTCTGTTTTTGGATCACAGTATTGCGTGTGTGTGTGTGTGTCCGTTTGGATCCCGACCAAACAAACGAATGATACTGATGATGAAGATTCTTAAGTTATTAGCAAAATAAATCAAAGTGATGTTGATCAGCAAACAAAAAAAAATTAAAATCCGAAAAAGAGAAAAAAAGATTTATATTTTTTTTTGTGTGTGCACAAAATCCAGGATGAAATTGGATGGATTGACCAGCACCAAAGATAACAACAACAACAACAACAACAACAAAAAATCACCGACCACAACGGCCATATGGCGGCTGGATGGACAGAAGATATACGAGATGTTGTGCGACGTCTTGGAGCGCGCCAATGTTTCTGTGCAGATTTCTCGGGAACAAGCTTGCCAAAGCAGAAAAGAAAGATGCCGACGATGCTGAAGCAGAAGAAAAGACGAAGATGAAGATGAAGAAGAAGAAGAGAGTAGCAAGTTGATTATTATGCCGTTGTGTGTGTGTGTGAAAATGTATTCGAGACAGGTCGGCCAAGTGAGTACCAAGAACCACAGCCGCAGCAACGGCAGCAGCAACGGCAGTGATGGCGGCAGCCTTTTCTTGGTTTGAGGCGGCAAAGGATTAATACACCTTGATGACTAGTAAACGGTATGTTTGAATTATTTCCAAGAAGAAGAAGAAGAAAAAGGAGACACAGCAAACCAGAATGGCCAACGGGAACTTTGTTAGAAAGAACCATGTACTGAACTGGACTGGATTCAATTTGTTTCACTATTATAATCATCATCATCATTCTCATTTTGTTGTCATTTTGGTTTCAAAAACATATTTTCTGAAACAATATTATCCCCCTTGTTCTTTCCAGCTGTATCCCTTTCCGGCCCCTCCATTATCCTTTGTATGCTTTGCAGTAAGAGTATCCCCATCATCATCATCATCATCATCATCATAATCATCTTTCGCTTCCCTAATTATTGTTATACTAGCTGATGATGATGATGATGATGATGATGTATCTAGGAAATCTACCTTTTGAACAGGTTGTTTTTCGGTGATAGTGGCCGCCACGGTAATGGCGATAGTGGTCAATTTGGTGGATTTTGGACTCGACAACAAGTTGAACAAATAACAACAGCAATCAAACTAACAAACAAACAAACAGACAAACAAACTAACTAACAAAAAAAAAGACTCCCAACGATGAAATGATGGTGATATTCCAGCAACAGGTGGAAACAACATCATCTCTAAATCAATAGGTATCCGTGAGGATCCGTGGTCTGTTCCTTTATAGGTTCCATTTAGGTACCAAAGGATAATATGTGGAACGGGCCAAATTCAAAAAAAAAGAAGAAAAACGAAGAAATAATTTTCAGTCTACCATTTGGATTTATTCCCAGTGTCCTGGTTATTTTGAAATTTATTACAAAAATAAACAATGTAATTAAAATACCTGATACGATGTGAACACACACACACACACACACTTTATCCTGTGAGAATATCCTGGCGACAGACTCCAATCATAGTCAACAGGTAGACATAGACAAAAATACTTTAACTGGCCAAGAATTACTATTATTATTATTGTTATTATTTTGTTGTTTTGTTATAAATACCCGAACGTTTTTCGTACGAACGAGCAACAAGTGCCAAACGAGCAACAAGTGGCAACAGCAAATTTTTTTTTTATGAAAAAATTAAATGGACATCATGTTTTATTATGTCCAAAGCATTTATCTCTCTCTCTCTCTCTCTCTCGCTCTCTCCCGCCAACCAAACCCACCACCATCCACCAATGTAATAATGATGATGCTGAAAGGAAAAGATTAAGGAATGGGATCCATATTGGATCCATATCCATATCCAATATGGATAAACCGGACATAATGGGCCTGATAATGGGGCTGGTACACGGTACACGGTGTACGTGCTTCCTTGTACACCGGTAACACATCGTATTGGTTGTAATTTTTTTTCGAATTTTAATATATCCAAGCCAACCGAAAAAAAAACAACAACAACAACAAATGTTGTATCTAAATTTATCAGATTTATACTTTCTTCAACTCAATCGAAGCAAGAGAAAGGGAGAAAGACCAAGACGACCAAGACGACGACGACGATGGCCCGATATTATGGTCGGACATCATCTTGACAGGTCGGTTAGTTCATAAATTTTTCATCACTCTACAATCGTTCCAAGAACAAGAACGCGTTTGGTGGGTGCTGTTGTGTTGTGTTGTGTTGTGGTGAACAAAATGGCGCGCTATTTTTACCGTTTGTTCTGTTGGTCGGTCGGATCTGAAACCATCATCATCATCATCATCATCATCTTCTTCTTCTTCTTCTTCTTGATTTCTCTTTTGCTGGAAGTTCTACGATAAACTCTTCTATAAATTCATTTCCATCTTGTGAAAAATAAAAAAAAAATTTGGCTCCAGGGCACCACCGAACGTTGATGATGATGTCCATGGCAAAGATGCGAGGATGCCACTCTCCCTCTTTTCTCAATCTCGATTATTCTTTAGAAAGATGGTGGTGGACACTGGTGGTCAGTGACCAGTGTCAGGTGAAGTTTGAAGCAAAAAAAATTTTAATGTTGCACCCAGGTGAAAACTGCTTTTCTTCGTCAAAAGATAGTTTTTTTTTCATAGCAACCCGAAGAAGACGCTTTGAACGTTCGGTATAATGTGTTGATTATTTTGAGTATTTTGACGATTTTGAACGCGAAAAAAAAACCAATTAAAAGTCAAAAAAAACGGTTAATTGATTTGATTCAGGCAAGATTATATGTGATGTTCTCAAAGCCGTGAAACCATCATTTGGTTTCTCAACCCGATTTTTTTAAATAAAATCCTGTTATATTTTTGTTGTAGTGGTTATTGCTTGTTTTCACAATCCATGTTTCCATCAATGTCCATGTTTATGTCCAGTTCCAGGCAAGTTGACCGTAAAATTGACCGTATATTATCAATAATTTGCGAAAGTTCGAGGACCCAGTGTGGTGAAGCAATAAGATGATGTTGATGGCCTGTGATGCTGATGATCATTGATGATGGGACTATCTCACGTAACGGGATACGGACAACCAAGCTTAAATGTAATTGCAAACTGTTCAACGGACAGGATCGACGACGACCGTTAACCGTTAGAAAACATCGAGCAAAGAGATTAGGATATTAATTTGTTGTAATCTGTTTTGTTTGTTTTCCAATTTTGTTTTCTCTCGTTACGTTGACCTTATCAAAAACCTGTGTCCAGCCTTGCCAGCCAACAACGACCGAGGTCTTCGATGTAATTAGATGACCCCTATGGTCAATTATTATAAAATTAATCGGCCATTTGGATAAAACAGAAAAACAAATATCAGACAAACAAGATTGTTGTTGTTGTCGTCGTCGCTGTGGCCACAGTTCCAGTATCCGATGGCTAATGCGGCCGTTATTGATCATTCATTCTTCCGAATGTTCCTCATTAGATTTGATTATTAATTAAAATAATTATTATATAATCGATTGAATTGGACTTTGATTGACCCGGAATAGATTCCCGGATCACAGGCAACACAAAAATCCTAAGTAGTTTTGTGCAAACAACGCGGCCACTTGAAACAAGCAAACAAGTGTTCAGATTTAGATGAAACGGAAATCATTGAGATTTCGAGAAACACATCATCAAACATCATTGCCTAATTGAGACGGCTAACAAACAAGCATTGGACTTTGGAACAGGTCAGATTATTCAAATTTATGGAAATTTTTGTTTAATGATTGATCATTCGTGTTGTTTCCACGTTTACCACTAATAATGGTTTTGATTCTTGCAAAATTCATTCATACAAATATAAATAAATAATAAACTCAAAAATCAATTATAACAAATGTCCCGATGTTTTGTGTCGTTTGTGATTTTGTTCAGCTTGTCGAATGTGTTTGAGGATATTGGGTATGGAGGACGCAAAGTGTTTTTGAGGTGTTTTGGATTTATTCTTTATTTTCGGTTTAGTTTTTGGATGCGTACAAGTTTTAGGCGATATGAAACTTTGTGTTGGACGGAAAAACATTTTCAAACGTCGCACATATTCCAGATCCTCATCGCTGAATTGCTGTGCTGGCCGATCCAATTGATATTTGTAGAAACGATTGATGACTATTTGTGGGAGAAAAAGAACAATTTCAATCATAGAATGAATGGATTTAATTGTTGAACTTACAGTATAAGCAGCACATGATCAGTTGTAAGATTGAGAATAGGACCACTGTGTTACCAAGATCCAGAAGACATCCGACAATACCGGAACAAAGCAAAAATGACATGGACAAAAAACCGAATATCATTTCGATCATCAACCACGGAAAATCGGAAAATAATTCCACCAAATGCATGATGTACATCAATAATATAATCATGTATATGGTGGCCATGATAAAATTCCAAATAACGATTTGTGATAGGATTGGACATTCAAATTCATTGCGATCGTTCTCGAATTTATTGGTTGTAGAATCATTTTTATTATTAATTTCGTTTGTTGGACATATGCTTATGAAATGCATTGAGAACAGCAAAATGGCTGATATGGCAGTTATGATCGACTGTAATGCGGACAAACGGCATGTTTCTTTCATATCGCATTGTATTTTATTATACCATTGTTGCCTATACCAATTAACCGGCAATGAATTCGATGTGTTTGTCTCTTCTAATTTCAAACTTTCCGGCAAATATTGTGCTTCCATTGCGTATACCCATTCATCAAAACCACTTTCACATTTGTCCTGGAACCAATCCTGGCTGGACACATTGGATATCAATGTTGACTTTTGCTTCAAGTCAGTACTTGACACTAGATCAACACCTCTATTCAATTTGGTCTCCATAGATCAATCAATGAATCAGTTGTATTGGTTTCTGATTTGCAATTTGGGATCTTAAAAGTCATTTTAAATCATCTAAAATGTTCTAAATCCGGCTAACAACAAACAATCAATCAAATGTTTAAATCGAATTGATTTTAATTGTAATCATTATTAAATTAATAATCATCATTTTCGATAGTTCCAAAATTAATTGTTGTTCACAGAACAACAAACTATAATCCATATTTGTGTGGCTAAGGATATCTGGCTGGTTGGTGGTGGTGGAAAACAGGAAACATCATCAACAGTAATGCAATCTCTCAATAAATCACAATTAGCAGGCGTGTGTAATGTGTGTTTTTTTTTGTGTAGCAATGTTGTGTGGCCAACAATGGGCGTGTGTTTCATAAATAATAAATAAGCAAATTGATTGTACGACAATTGATCAACAACAAGAAAAAAAATAGGATAGTGTGTTACTTGGCTATGTGGCTATGTGTGTGCATGTGTACGCGCGCGTTGCTTGTGGGTTGAACAGAAGCAGCAGACAACCACAAAAACGTTCTAATCAGCCAATTGATTGGCTATATAGCAACACAAAATAGAAGAACATCGTGCACTGGAAGGCGGTGCTCTTGTTTGACTGTGCAGATGAAAGCAGTCTATGTGCATGTATGTGTGACACAAGTATGCGCGCGCGCATGTGTTGAACAGAAGCAACAGACAAAACAAACAAAAAGACGTTCTGATTGACCAATTGAATAACTATAAAGCAAAATAGAAGAACGCGTGAATGTGAAGGCGGTGCTTGTGTTTGCGCTGTACAGATGTGACAGTGTATGTGTGTGTGCTGGAAAACAGTTGACGGGTGTATGCATGTATGTGTATCTATGTGGGTCTGTGTTGGTCTGTGTGTGTGCGTCGTGTGTGCGCGCGCGCATGGAGAGGGAGGTTGGACATTATGGTCGCGTAGGCTAATTATAATAATTGAAATAATAAGAAGAAATAGTATAAAGCAGCTATATAGCGCATCGTCCTTCAAATATAGTTAAAAGTTTCACAACAAAGTACAAAGTACAAGAATTATTTACAGAAAGAGAACAATTTTTCTCGGATTACCATCATGATGATGATGATGATCAATATGGATCAACTGGGCAAACGATAATGTGCCGATGGAAATACGTTTGCCGATACCCAATCCGATGAGCTACTAACCCGATGATAGATGCCTGGTTGATATTGTTTGGCACATGAATAACCTGCGGAAACTATACCGATCAAATACCAAACGCCAAATTCGTTTAGCATCAATGGTCCACCGGAATCACCCTAATTAGACAAAAAATAAAATAAAATAGTCAGAATTAATCGGTTATTTGAATCGGCCTTGATTCCAATACCTGGCAAGCATCTTTGCCACCGGTTTCATAACCGGCGCACATCATTTCATCATAGATTTTAATATTGATTCCTCTTTGTTTGTGCCATGTTTCGCAAATGTTATTTTCAATTACAGGAACTGGGACATGCTGTAATACTTTAGGACGTAATTTTGAACCTTTTTTTCCCAAAAGAGAAAATAATAAACGAATCGAATATGATTTATAAAACACAAACAATATAAATCTTACCTGCTTGTAAGGCTCCCCAGCCGGCTACATAAGCATTTCTACCGATCGAGATGGTGCCTTTAGGCGGTAAACAGATGGGCATTATATTTTCACGATATTGCACTGAACGGTCAAGCACCAAAACCGCAACATCATAACGGTCTGCTTGCGGAGTGAAACGAAAATTTGGATGCAATTTAACCTCACTAACTGTGAACACTTCGTGAGGTAAGCTCTCAATCTCTGAATGTAGAATATAATCACCCAATGTTACACGAATGCTTGAAGGGTTATGCTGTGACCTAGTTCAACACACATTGATGATGGTGGTTGGTTGGTTGGTTGGTTGTTGTTTGTTGCCGATTATATTTAATAAATCCAATGAATAAATTATGATTTGCCACAAATGATCAAAGAAAGGTTTAATTAGTAAGTTTAATTAGATATTGATCGTTCATACCTGGCCACACAATGTCCAGCGGTGACCACATGAGCTGGACCAACCAATGCTCCACCACAACGGCTACCACCAACTTGAACAAAAGCCTATAGAAGCGATGGACAATCAACCGAACATAATTATTATCATTATTTATTGATCATGGCCAACAACAATCCAATAATAATCAAATTTAGGCTAAACAATCGATAAACACATTGGACCACTGACCACTGACCACTGGCCACTGGCTGGTTGGTTATTCAGCACAGATCAATATGGCCCATTCTTGTTATGATCAACAATAATCAACAAACACAATGGATATACCACTAAATTTGGTGATAACTCTAACATCTTTCTTTCTTTCTTCCTTTATTCTTCTGGAGCTTCTAAGCTTATATTACCAAACGGTACCATACAACAACATTATCATCATCATCATTGTTGTTGTTGTTGAAGATGATGAATGGTTAAAAGGAAAGAACAAAAAAAAGCGAATCTTTCATCTATTTAAATTAGTAATTTGTTGCTATTGGTCGGTTGCTGTGTGCTGCTGTCATGGTTTGGGCCAAGCGAATCTAGGTCATCGAGCACACATAGAACCCAACAATGAGGATGATGGTGAAGCAGAAGAAGAAGAAGAAGAAGAAGAAGGAGAAGAGGAGGCTCGATAGATAGATCCTAAAATAAGCAATATATTCATGGTATGGTCTCGCTTGTGATGGTGACCAGCCAAGTGAGACAAGATTGGTAACCAAACAAGTCTTGATGGTTTTTGTATCTCTTTCTTCGTTCGTTCGTTCGTTCATTCACTCTGTCTCTGTTGGTTCATTCATTCTAGCCAGTATCGGTCAACAAGATCATCGAGTAAACAGAGCGCTTAAAGTTATATTCGGATATGGATTGAAATGAAGATGAAGATGCTTCAAGGAAAAACACAAGATGACCAACCACTACCGCATCCTACCGACGTGCCTTCGCTATCAAACAATTTTAAATTTGTAGCTTACCTGCCAAGGAAATTGCCCAAACGATGCATCCGATCCGCCAACTATCCTGCTGATTCTGGCCGCACTTTTTCCACATTCTAGATTAGACAATAAAATCAATCAATCAATCAATCAAATGATTGATGAAAAACCATATAGCCACATTCACGTACGTGGATCGTTGATGACCGGACCCCAGTATTTCGGTTGAATATCTTGACTACTTGGTGTTACACAGCATGTATGCAATGGGCCACAGGATGCGCCCAACGAACCACCGGACATCCAACAAACAACGAAAAATTGACATTTAGTACCACCAACACAGCCCGGATTTTGTCTATCACGTATTCTTGATGGTAGAAATCTGATCACATTATCAATCGCTTTAGCAAACAAACCAGCGGAAGCTGTTTTAATTGTTGTTTTTTGAAAATAAATTAAGATTAGCCAAAAATTTCCGAAAATCCATTTTCTCTGTCTTCTGTCTGTCTTGTGTAAACTTACTATCCGGAGCTGTACGCTCAAATATCAACTCTGGACCATTTAGATCGTCGGATGATGATGTCGATAAAGAGGATGATGAGGATGAAGATGACGACGTGGACGTCGACGACAAAGATGTTGAGATCAAATCGTTGTGGTTATTGTTGGTGGTTTTCGATTCAAAATTTATCTTCCATAATGGATAAGCATGGTAAGAGTAAAGTGACTGTTGTGGCGATTGTTGGTCGATTCTGGGCCACGGTTGACCAACATACGAAGACGAAGACGAAGACGAAGAAAGACGGAGATGGTTGATCTGATTTCTTTTTTTGACTAATGCACTGCTGCTGTTGTTGCTGGTTTTTCTGCTATTATTGGTCGCCAACGGCCGATGTTGTCCATTTGGCCAAAAATTAACATTGCTAACATTGATCGGTACCACCACTATCGGGCCAAATGTTGACTGTCTTCGTTGCGGATGTTGTTTGGGAAGGGTATAATTCTTCCAGATTAAGTACCTCTTTTGTTGATATTGTTTGGGCAATATGGGCCCCAATGATGATGTTGATGATGGTGTTAATGGTGGTTGATAATAAATATTTGGAGTGATTGTAGTGACAACTATTATATTGGCCACTTGTAGGAGCACCAAGGCATATAGCATCCTCTTCGACCTTAGGCCGCTTTGACTGCATGGGTGACACTGGAATCTATTGGATTTGATTGATAGATTGGCATCGATTATTCCTTTATTTTAGCTTCCAGGCGTTTCAATTATCAACAAAATTTTTTAAAAATTCCGTACAACAAGCATGCGCAAGTTTGATTTCAGTTCAGCACAAACATCGGATTTCCGGAATAATCCCAATTTCCGAAAATTTTGATCTTTAGCAGGGAGAGAGAGAAATGAAGGAGAGATGGGCGATGCGAGGATCCAGGATCGATTTGAAAACCTTACTGGCCTCCTCCTTGATCACATTATCATCATTCCAAACAATGGTCTTTGATGTTCGAAAAAAAGAGAGGGGTCAAACCAAGTAGATTTGGAATTGTTTGAGGAAAGTTTCAAATGTTTTGGTTTTGGATCATGATGATGATGATGGCGATGATGATGGAGATGATGATGACCAGAATGCAAACAAAACACTACCATCAATACCAACAATAACAAAAGGCACCATGACAAAGACTAGGATAAGCGGATGTACATTTGAAGTTTCAACAAGTGTCTGGACGTTGGTTGTTGTTGTTGTTGTTGTTGTTCACTTGGTCAAACACAAAACGATTCTGGTCTGGCCAAAGAAACATGCACTCTAATTTAAGAGAGAGAGCTTTGCTTGCATTTGTTGTCGGATGGTGATTGGTTGGCCTGTGGCCTGCTACGGGCAACGATCAAACAGAACTGTGTTTAATTTTTGTTTTTTTTCGAATGGTGGATAACAAGATCTAGAGGAGAGTTTTGAGTGCTTCAACAAAAAAGGTCGATCATCATCAACATCATCATCATCATCATCGGCCAGAGCACTAGGTTTACCAGGTAACACAACATCTTCATTTTTTTCGTCGTCTTCTTCTTCTTCTTCTTCTCTTTTCAGTTCTCTCTCTCTCTTTCTCTCGGTCGCTTGCTCTCTTTCACCTTTGGTGGTTCGAAGGGAAGCGAATAAAACATACAGGTTAGTTATAGTTAGTCTCAATAGACTTGTTACAAGTAACCAACAAACGAACCAACCAAACATACACACACACAGTTCTCACCCGAAAGATATCATTCGCACCGCACTGCACCAGCACTTTTACCTGGTATTTGGCTTGTTAGTGGATTACACACAGGTACCATCATGTGTCTGCTAACCTAGAAAGTCCAAGATTCAAGTTATTTGGCAAGAAAAAAACTAACACAAGAGAGAGAGAGAGAGAGAGGGAAAATCAGCGAGAGAGAGCGAGAGAATGATGATGAAGAGAAACAAGTCTACCTGTAAGGTATATTCACCGTTTACCTGTGTGTAACCTGGGTGAATGTGTCAGTGTGGCTATATATCTTTAGAGGGGGGTAACAATTGTTGACAATACGTATCTCCGTATCTCCCTCTGCAAAAAGTACCGTTCTATAATCAATAGTCCAATAATGCATCATCGGTGTGTGAATTATGGATCGAATCGGGCCGTTTCTGGGTCTATCCCAGGAAACCTGTCCCATCTAAAAATGATGATGTTGATTGGCACCTGAGCTACACAAGCTTAGCTCAACCAACATCACATCACAATAAAATAACAATAATTGAAAACAGCCGTCAATCAAATGAATCAATCTGTTGGAGTCAAGTGTCGGTGATGGTAAAACGAGAGAAACGAAACGAAAGAGATGTTCCAAATGAAAGAGAGAGTGGAAAATTTTCATTTTCTCTTGTGAGGATCTATTTTAAACCCGTGGCTCAATCATTGAACCCTATTATTATTATTATTATTATTGGATACAACTCCAGTGTGTTTGAGCCGAACCGGAGCTCAATTAGAGGAGGATCCATTTTGATTGATCCAACGATCCACCAACATTTTTGATTATGATGATGATGATGCTACACTGACCCACCATTGGTACCATTGGATCTTAATGCCCAAGATATGACGACAATTTCCACTTGGATCCTTGTTCTTAGGATTTTTTTCTCTCTCTCTCCTTCTCTATGGCCATTTTGCTCACTCTCTACCTGGTTCACCTGGCCTGGTCTGTCTGTTTTTCTTTGCTTGCTGCTATAAATAGACGTTGTCCAGGTGCCATCTTCCATATGAAATCTCTCTGTCTCTCTCTCTCACACACACGCAAACAACCTATGTTGTTGATATTTCGTTGAAGGAAAATGAGAAGAAGGAGAAGAAGAAGAAGCCATTTTGGAAGAAACATGAGAAACCAACCAACCAGCCAACCAACCAACCAATAGCGGAAAGAAATAACGGGACCAAGACTTCAAAGGCTGTGTGTGTGTGTTGAATATCCTTTGAACAGCAACAGTTGGTTTTCAGAAAAAAAAAACAGTTGAAGCTTCTTCAATTAGGGAAAAAAAAAGAAATAAATAATTGACAATCTTTTCGGGTCCTTTCTGTCTCTCTTTCTCTCTCCTTGCTACACACACGCTGATTTCTCTGGAAACGGTTATTTGAATTCATCGCCACAGACCAGCATAGCAATAAGTGAATGAATCTAATCTATTTTCTAAAATATATTACCTGTTGATCGACAGGTAGGTCTTCGTTGTTGTCGTTGTCCTCTCTATCTCTCTCTCGCGCTTCCCTCTCTGTTCACGAGTTGACTGATTGAATTGCGACGAAGAAAATAAAATAAATGACGAAATTGTATCGAGGAGAATAAAACTAAAAAACTACTATTCGGTTTCTGGGTTAGTGAAAGTAGATCAGTACATTACAGCTTGCAACTCTTTCTCCGTTCGTTTATTTTTTATTTTTTCGGTGCGTTCCGTGAACAATGACATAATCAACATTTTAAGGGGAAGTTGCAATAATAATGGCTATAATCAAAAAGCAAAAAACACGGGATATGGCCTGGATTCCCCAAACGAACACACTCACACACCACCACCACCACCACCACAAAGTGTTTCTTCCTATTTTCCTGGGTGTTGTCCTATTCATCAAAACCATTTATCACGAAACGTACGCCAATAAATTAAATCTCCCGAAAAAAGAACCTTGTGTTTGCCTGATTTAGAAGTAGTCTATTTAATTCAATTTGAAATGAGATGAAACTTGAATGAACAGCGAAAAAAAACATTAACAAAATGTCCATAATTTTGGACCCAATTTCTTTGAACCTTTCTTCAACCCTTTTCTTTCTTTTGAATTTAGCCAGTTTGTGTACCATACAGGTAAACAGCGCGATCCGGTAAAGTGACATAGTAAAGTGACACTTCATTTTCCATGCGAAAAGCCCGTTGAAAAAGAAGAAGCAGAAGAAATTAAAAGTAAAAATAGAAACCAATCCTTTGACTGAGAGTATGAACAACAACAACAACAAGATTATTATTTTAGCAAACACACAGCGCAACACCTGTATTACACGCACTAATTAAAAGGTGAAAGGGACAAGCAAGCTTAGGAACAGCTTGAACAGTGAACAACGAAAAAGATTGCAATGATCCATTTGGATAAAAGAAACATACGCCAGACGGCCGGTCAGCCAGCCAGCCAGCCAGTTAGTCGGACAGCTAGAGAGCCCTAAACCTTTGATGATAAAATATAAAGAAAAACCAAGACAAATGTTTCCATATCTTAAATCGTAATCTTTAATTTTTGATCTTACAAAAACAACACCAAAATAGTGCAATGTTTTATAGCCTTAAAAACCTTAAGAAGAATAAGAAGAAGACCAAAAGGAAAAAGTAACCAACAAAAAATGACCATGTCCAAGGCTATAAATGAACAGACTGATAAATGGACCTCTGCTGGCTAATGATGATAAAATAACTGGAGATTTTTTGGTGATGAAAAATTACCAAACCAATCGAAAACGACAAGTTTAGATTATTTTAAACAACGAAACGAGAGAAAGAGAGAGATCCGAAACACTGGTAATTTACCAACTACCTGTTGCTTTACAACAACAACCACCACCAGCAGAACAAATAATAATGTTAGGGCGAGATTATTAGTGACCAGATAAATTACAACAATGCTACACGATACAACACCTGGTTAACCTGGTTTGATTATATGCATAAGCTAAAACAATAGAATAGCCCAAAAAAGTGCAAAGTCAATGTGAGAGAGAGAGAGAGTATCTACCTGAGGCTGACCGGTGACCGGTGTTTTTCAAAAATAAAAACGTTTCGACTAAACGGCTAAATTAGAATTGTATTGAAAGTAGAAACAACAACCTGCATTTAGCATTATCATCAACGTTATTATTATTATTATTATTATTTTTTGTTGAAACATATTTGAATAATATAGCGCAAATTAGCATCCAATCCTTTTTTCTGGCACACACACACACACACAGGTATTATTCAGGCATTTGTTCTCGATATTAGCAACAGGTGAACCGTTAGCCGAAACCTCAGCATCGGTATGCGAACATCATTTACCATAATGGTGTGTCATAATCATCATTACCGTCGAGAAAACAAACATCATGATCATCATGATCATCACCATTACAGTTATAATATTAAATAATCGTTGCCGTTATTCTCCAAAAGTAAATAGGACAAATTAGACTTGCGGATCGAATACACACACACACACACACACACAAACGTAGACACCTGGACGTCGGCGATCCGACCATTGGCCTTGCCTGGGGAAGCCTAAAAGAGCTAATTTAGGAAGATCAAACAGACCATCATTTCAACGAAGAAAAAGTGACAATTATCTCTCTCGACTCGAAATTGTCACATCAATTCAAAATGCTTGTTTTGTATGATGAACAACAAAAAAAACAGTAAAAAAGACTTTTATGACACTTGTTGATATCTGGACAGATTTAGGGCCCTAAATCGCTGTGATGCGGTTGGCGGTTATCCTGAGCAATCTTTAGCCAAGATATTCGTTCAAATTTTGCGAGGATTTTGAATGACAGGTATACCTGATTAGTGGTGAACCTTTGTGATTTTTCTTATTCTGGAATTAATCCTGGATCCCAAGTTTATTTTCGGGATCCAAGACCATTGTGTAAATCTTAATCAGATTAAGATGAATGTTTCTATTATTGTTATTATTGTTGGAACTGTTGTCCATTGATTTTATATTATGAAAATTATGTAACTTGAACAACAGATTCAAAATGGATAACAATATCATCATCCAAATCTGTTGGAAACCATTATCCGAATCAGATTATTGTACAATGAATGACCACCGTTACCATTGTAGAAAGGTTGAATGTCATTGTTACGGTGGTGTCCCATGATGAATACCGACTAACAACTCGACCAACACACAATGGAGGCATTGTGCGGGCATTAGATTGATCCAATGGCGCCAATGGAAACCAGAGGCCGATAAATCCAATGAATGTGAAAGAATGTGAATGAAAAAGTGGATTTGAACAAGATTAAATAGATCATCCCCAACAACAAAGAAAGAAAGAAGAATGAACAAAAAAGAGATCAAACAATAGAGAAGAGAAGATGAAGAAAACATCATGGCAAGCACCATTCTTCTTCTTCTTCTTCTTCTTCTTCTTCTTTTTGCCTTAAATAATGACAATAATCTGTAATATCTTCCAGGTAAATTATTATACAATTTCATCCTTAGACAGGTGAAATACCGTGTAAGATACTATAGGTGTGTCTATAAATAGGCACATGATTTTCGTTTTGAACAAAAGCCAGTTGCGAATAGCTTGGAAAAAAAACAAGCTAAACGGAAAATATTTTTTTTTTTTTGAAAAAACAAAAAACAAAATTGGTGATGGTGGTATGTAGTTTTTTGGAGCTTTTGCCTAATTTTGGTGGAGCTCACTAGAAAATTGTTAGAAAATGATCTCTCTCGTTTTTTTTGGTTTGGCGCTCCAAAAAAATGGATCTCTTCCGTTTTCCACTTCTCAAAGTTTTGTTTTCTCGTCTTCAAGGAAATAATAAATAATCCAAATATGTTCAGAAAGTGTTTGTGCCGCGTCCAGAAACAAATGCAAAGTCCACTCACCTGGGGAAATTACGGTGCGTACCTGTTGAATACATATAGTAGAATTTTCGTTTTCTGCATGGATTTTTTTTGTATTTCACTCTTTTGGACTTTCCAATTTTGAAGATGAAATGATATTTTCGGATTTGGCTGACCACCCGAATCAATCTATGTCATCTCACTAAAAGCGACAACAACCAGAACAACAAAAACAACAAAAAAGACATCAGCATCTTTGTCGCGATTTGTTGGATTATTCGATTCGGGTGACCCAAATGATCAAACAGAAAACCGACCGACCGACCGACAAACCGACCCAATGGGTTAACGGTTGATAATGCCCATCATGATTCATTGAAAAAAATGCTTATTCAGGCTAGTTAACCAAAATTATTCTTGCTTTTAAAAGTAATTTACTAATTTAAAAAAAAAGGATCTGGATCATTAAAATAAGATCATTAGATTTGGGAAGCTCAGAAGATCAGGCTGGACATTGAAAGTTGAATGTTGAAAAAAAATATATTCAGATTGTCCACCACCATTGATTGATGATGTTTCGGAGAAAAGATCTTGAGCCCTAGATCTAAATCTCAGAATCAGTTGAATGGTGACAACCATGGACAACATCTTTTTTGGAAATAAAAATAAAAGAAAGTGTAGAGTGTGCATTTTTTAGCATAAATCACCAAAATTTTTTATAGTCTCCTGAGATGTGTACCTGCTTGCCTGTTGCACATTTTCCCCTTTTTTTTCTAAATTTAAATCCCAAACTTTGCATAAATGTCAGAGATTGATGGTGTTAGTGTGGTGTGGTGTCCAAGAGTGTCATCCAACAGTGTTTTGGAACAAAATTCGAGAACAACAAAAAATGACATTAAAGTCGAGGTTTATGGTTGGTATAGCTATGGCGGCGGTGTTGGTCGAACGGCGTCGGTGGAAAGCGAAAGTTTCTTTTTTTGGTACCTGCTGAATGCCTGAATCCATTGTCGCCGCCATCCATTATTGTCGGCTTGGTCGGTCGTAGATGACCTGAAGGAAATCTGGCCAAAACACTAATTTCATCAACAATACAAAACAAGAACAAGAAAGTGATGGTTGTAGTGGCGGTGATTGTAAATTGTGTAAAATACAGTTTCACAAAATGATCTTCTTATGGCCCCACACACACACACATACATAGACGGATAGGTAAAACAATTTTGTCGTGTTATTGCATAACCGCAGGGCTAATGAGCCAGCAGTCATTACGGGACAAAAAAAATCTCTTTCCTCTCCTTTGCTTTTCCCTTGCTGCTTATCCAGTGCTGTAGTGTTGGTGTGCATAGAAAAACCAACCAAAAAATAATGGAAAATACTTCGTATCCGATCCGGGAAAAAAAATCAGAAGAGAAAATGATCATTTGGTGTCGTTGTACTGGAAATGGTCAACAACAACCACCATCAAACGGGAAAAAGTCCGTCAATAACGTCCGACACACATGCGTGCTTGAATGAAAATGGACGGAAGAACCGTTATATTATTGCAACATCATTTATTATTAGGATCTGTGAAAAATCTGAGAAAAGGGAAACAAGAAAGTAGACAGTCCTGAGACGAACAGAAAGACGAATCAAAGAAGAAGAAGAAGAAGAAACAAAAACTGGACATTGGGCGCCATGGCTTCCAACCTGGTGGTATATAATCAGAGATATTTTTTTCCAACATCCTTTCTTCAGTATAATTTCAGCATGATGATGATGATGATGATGATTCCCCCCATTTTCTTCAAAAGTTTCAACGCTACTTCAAAACACTAATTATGATTAATACACAGCTTGAGACAGGGCGACAGACCAAAGTTAACTTAAGTTTCTATTTAAAGGAATTCAAGTAATGATAATCAATACTTGACTTACCTGGCATTGTTGTTGTTGTTGCTGTGGCGGTGGTTGATGATGATGATGATCTTTATTTGATGACAAGCAACAAGTTGTTGTTGTCTCTCACCAACCAACCCGAAACAACAACAGTGGTAAAACCTTAATTGAATTACGCTTGATTGTCTTTTTTGTTTTGTTGTTTCTCGCTTGGAAACAATCTGGAATATTAACACACAATGATTATAATCATTATACTGAATTCCACCACATTCGATTTCGAGGATCCTGAGCCTGGCAATATATTGATGCGAATGGTAGCTGTTGATGATGATGATGATGAAAGCGAGAGCGACTCGACCACCGTTAGATCTCCAGAAAGAAAAAGAAAAAGATGATGATGATGATGATCATCACCACCATCGACCATGTTATTGATGATCTCTTTTATTTTTGTTTTGGTGTCTGGTTTCAGGTATCACAGGTATTGGCCAGATTTACCTTATATCTGTTGGTCGTCCGACAAATAATAATAACATAGTGTGTGTGTGTTCGTCTGTGCATGGTGGTGGTGGCGGTGATGAAGGTATTCCATTTGATTGATAAATTAAATTTCCTCAGATTGGTTATTGCAACACACACTCACAGAGACAGACACACAGGTAGTAAGGGGGAGGCAACAGGTTGTAGCAAGCAAGATCCATTACTCTCAATAATCAACAGGTTAGCGACCTGTGTGTGTGTGTGTGTGTCTGTCTGTCTGCGTCTGTGTCCATTTTCTTAATATTAAAACTGCAATAACACCAACTTTTACTAGTACTACTGTTAAATACATTGTGGATATTCCCTTGATCCTGGATCTGATGATTAGGATGATGGTTAGATGGATTTCGGGGTGATGATTTGATTAAGGATTTTGTTTTATTTTTTGCTGTTTTTCGGTCCGCGCGATATTTTGTTTTCGCTTATATTTTCATGGAACGGTGTGCAAACATTTATTGTTATTATTATTATTATGTTTGAATTTCATTAGCTACAGGTACGTGTGTCCTTATTTAGCCAACAACGGCTCAAAATTGTTACAGGTTTCATCATCATCATCAGCGGCAGCAGCCGACCGACCAACCAACCAACCAACCAATTTGATAGTATCAACTCACACCATCATCAGACATCATATCCAATAGATCCAATGGATGTGTTTAGGTATTTAAATTTAGAAAATGTTTTTTTTTTCTCGAGATGAAACAAGAAACATGAAATGAATGAACAACAACTAGTAGTAGTGACTTCAGCCAGCCAGCCAGCCAACCAGCCAACCAACCGACCAACAACAGTGAAAAACGAGAGCTAAATTTGGAAAGAAAAGGAAAAGAAGAAGACGACGAAGCGAAAAGCAGTTGATGAGGATTATGGAAAAAGCAACAACAACAACAACAACAACGGCCCGAAATCCGGAGAAACGAAAATATAGGAAAATTATTTACTTATCAAACGGATCTTCATATTCTCTCTCTCTCTCTCTCTCTCTCTTTCCTCTGTATCGCGCTCTCTGTTTCACACGCACACCACATTATACACCTGGAGATGGATCCGAAATTCATTTTGTCCGGGGATGATACTAAAATTGAGGATCGTATCCAATTTAGACCCGCGCATCTTCACCGCCGTCATTCATTATCGTTAATAATATTCACTAGAGCCATTTTGATTGATTCACGAAAAGTGATTATCACTTGTTGATGATTGACACAATCCAATCTTATGTCGCCATCATCATCAATCGTCTGCCCAAAACGAATGGTGCACGATTATGCTCCTTAGCTAGCTAGCGTGAATGGTGTTTTCACACTTCCTTTATTAATTTCACTCAGGAATTGATTGATTGATTTTGAATGAATGAATGAATGAATGGTTCAATAACCATTTTGCTTATACAGACTATCGATAGTTTCGTACGTTACCACAATAACACCCTAATACCGACTTCCTCACAGCTTATTTCCATGTAGTTGTTCACGAGATTCCTTTCCGTTCGGCAGACCCTAAAATTGGTCAAATCTGAAAGATAACAATACCTTCGTTGGCCATTTGTGTAAGTGTGTGTATTCAACATGGCCACCTTGTTTGGTGAGCTTATTTAGTGGCCAAGAACTTTAATTGTTGGCCAAGATGAAAAAAAAAGAAATAAGAAAATGATGGTAACGATCCACCATTGTCGTCGGTTATATCTCCAAGATAACCGTTTTTTGTGGCCAACCATCAACAACCATGGTATAACAATAACAAACACACACATCAACAATGGTTAAATTTGATGGTAAAGCTGATGATTATTACCACCACCACCACCACCACCACGGTTCACCACAATTAAACAAAAGACTTATATTTCTTTCTTCTTCGGGTCGTGGTTAATAATAATAATAAAACCATCATCAACCAGAAAGAACAAAATCATGACAACTACAAACTATGGCCGGACATGTTCTTATCATTATCACATAATGGTCAGCCTCATTTTGTGGCCAAACTATGCGTGTGTGTGTGTGTGTGTGCGTTTGCCCAGAATGGACAACAATGATGTCCTAATAAGCATTATTGGTTCCATCATTTTGCCGAGGTTATTTTGATGCACAGCCCTTTGCCCCTTGTATTGCGAAATTTCAAAAAAAAATAAGTAAATTAAACTTTCACCTTCTAATAATAGCCATGGCTAAAATCCAACTAAAACGAACAAGAGAAAAATAGTCTGAATAAATAGCGACGGCAACAGAAAAAACAACAGAATTCGTTTTTGGTCAGAAAATCCAAAATGATTACCGAATGTGTGCGTGTGTGGCGCGTGCATTACTTTTGTTGAAGCAATTTTCAAAGTGATTTTCATGATAACTGAGAAAAAAATGCCACTAAAAATAACCTTGTTCAAAGTGCCCGACTTTTTCCACCCTAAACCAAACGTTTACATCCACCAAAAGCTCTTGTAATTGTGCTTTAGCAGTCTTTTTGCAGGAAAAAAAATTATTATTAAATCCTATGATCGAAAAGCTATGCCGAAATCAGTTTCGGCAAAAAAAAAAAACAGAACTAAATCCAGATCAAAGGCAACAAAGAATGTGTTTTTTGTTTAAATCCAATCTTCTTCTTTTTAGCAAAAAAAAAATCAGGTTTCAATCTCATTTACAACGATCGGTTGGTGGCCAACGGGCTATGGAATGCAGCGTGAATCAATCCAATGCAACGATGCAATTGATGTGTGTTTCAATAATAAGACAATCAAATGGACTGTTCGAAACGAACAGTTTGCTTTTCCAGTATAAATCTATTGTCTTTTATCATTGGATTCTCTATTCAAGACACACAATAGTCAAAACAAATTTTTCTTTTTCTTTTTATTTGACAATGATTGAAAAGGCCATAAATAGATGAAATAAAGGAGAAAAAAAATGATAACAACAAGACCCAAAACATCAAGGGTCACATCAGGTAAATAGATCCCACACATCGAGCCGAAGAAAACAAAGCCAATAAATTAAACCTTTGATGTTCACTGTCCAGCTCGAATGATCGACCAATGTATCAGTATTGAATATCTTGATGTTGTTGCGCTTTTCTAGGTTGACACCTATTGGCGTGGTTTATCTGGGCTGGTCAAATGTATTCCAAATAACGACCAAGATCACCATCAACTTTGCAGAAAAGATCAGAAGATAAGATCCGCAAGATCGGCCATTATCGTTGTGTGGTTTTTCGATTATGCAAGATGCTTTGATTAATTAGAATCCTCAATCTTATTTCATTCACTTGTTGCTTGTTTCGTTCTCGTTCCTTGATATTTAGAGTTCTTTGGATTATATATTTTGTTCTCATTTATATTGTCGCTAATTATGTTGATGGTGATCATCATCATCATCATTCTGATGCTAATCATTTTCTGGGTCGTCCTCGTCGTTGGTCCTAGATTGTAGTTTCAATTCAAAGATGAAAGGAAAAAATCAAATAAAATTACCATGAGTTTGGAAAATCGTGATTATCATTCCGTTAATGAGATCGCTACCTTATATACCAAATTAAATTATCGATAGCTATAAATTTTCGTAAATCGAAGGTTAAGCGACTTAAGAGCGCGTGCGCACCCTAAAGATTTCCAATTAAAACTTTGAATTTTGCACGCTTATGTGCATGCGCAGATTCGTCGTCATGATCGCTAATGTCCTAATGTCGCCGTGTGCACGCGCTTGTTCCGGTGTGTCCGGTCACGGGCATCATATCAAATGCTAATACTATTACCATTAATGGAAGCTATACCATTCTGCTGTGATTTTTTTTCCAAATTGGACTTGTTCTTGTTCTACTTATTATTATTAACCACATTCAACACAAACCTTTAATTTAATGCCTCGCCTTTCTAGAAAAGTTCTGGTTTGATCACAATAGTCCAAAATCTTTATCATTTCGTCTTGTATCGAATATTTTTCATCTTTTTTTTCTCGCTCCTTTATCCTAGATTCTTTGCCGGGTTGGTCTTCATCGCCAACACGGTCAATGTTTTGGCTGTCATTAATTTTTTTCAACATTGCCATCGTATCCAATGCTGATTGACGTATGTTGCTTCGAAATTTGGCCAAATGATCAACAATTTCCATCGGTGATGTGATGTGATAATTGGTTACGGTGGCCTCTGTGTTGGTGTTGGCCGATCCGACATAATCCAATGAGACAGCATTCAACCATCTATGTAACAATGTTCTTAAACGAATACATTGATAAAGTAATGTTTGATGATCACTGTCCAACCAATACGGTAAACAATCTTTGAATGTTTTGGCCAATTTTATGATGGTTTCCAACGGTCGGTTGAGATCAAAATCACCTAAAATACCTTGCCATATATTATCTTCTAAATCATTTATTAAAACATTCAATGATTTAATTGTTGATGCAGTATTTGACGACGACTTTGGATGATGTTCGCCAATCATATCTCCAACATCCAACAACAAGGCAACAGTGTTGTTAGCGTGGGTGGTGGTGGATAGCTTGTAGATGGTCCATTCAATTATTTGCAGAAATTCATTTAGTTTTTCATCATAACCTGTCATCTCTGTTAAAAGTTTTTCGTCAAAATCTATTTCTGTTGTTTTTGTCAGTTGGTCGGTTGGTCGGTCGGTCGATCGGTCCCGATGAATGAATTGAAGGAAGATAAAGAAATCTGATTAATAGGCCTTCAAACCTTTTTTCAAACACACAGATCAAACAGGCAATATTTAATACAAAAAATAATTATTATATCACAAAAAAATGCGCTAATTTTGAATCGATTCAAAAAAAAAATTATTGCCATGGTTTTGCAGTAAAATCTCCATTTATGGGCTCCGATATCATCCAAGCAGTTTGGTGTTTTTCTATTATTTCATAATTAATATACAGACAACCACCGTTACCGCATGCACATCATTAAAGGTGATGGCGGAAAATGGGTTTCACCATCATCTTGGGAGGAATGTTAAATAGGCCGGTCTCAAGAAACACTTAGTTTTCTTATTATGGAACTAAAAATAAGCAATAGAAGAAAAGGAGAGAAGAACCCTGTGGTCCTTGGGGTGTCAAATGGTGAAAACAAGATTCTAATTTGAAGGTCAAAGAGGAAAAATAATGATGATATTCTCGATTATGGTCGATTAATATGTAATAATAAATAGGACGGACCATTTAATAAGTTCAAGTTGGATACATTTTTAACATTTAAATGCTAATGATAATCCTGGGAGCAAAACCATCACCAGAGATCATAATCAATTCATATTTTGAGGATATTCAGCAGCCCCTGATTAAGAAGGAAATTTCCCAAAACCACCAAGACTAAATTTTAGATTAACCTAATCCTAATTGTTAATATTTGGCCACAATCTGAGGAGAAAGAAGCACGGAACCAAAAGATGAGAGGAAGTTCGAAAGGAAACTAAAGAATTATTTCGAGAAACAGTTCGAATTCGAATCGATCGCGCATTCATAAGATGATGAATAAATATTTGAACAAATCAATATTGTGAAGCTGATTTATCTTTATGTCTGTGAAATATAAAAAAAAGAGAAGAGAGATAGTGAGGTTATGTGATGTGATGGTATGTGAATTCGAGGTCAGATTAAACACATACGCATCGAGCATTGAATTCAACTAGGTAAAGCAAAAGAGCTGCAAGCAATGTAAAATAAAACCAGTGATGAAGACCGTTAAAAGACATATCAATCAAATAGCGCCAACAAGAAAATCGAAATTTTTCATCACTGCAATCATCACCACCAACAACATCTTTGTCGACGACCAAGATGTTTTGACTGACCGAAAATAAAAACACACACACACACACTCACACAGACAGACATCGCGATTCGAAAAAGCAAATAGAAAAAGAAAAATCCACAAATAATTCCAAGATAGCAGGTAATTGGTAGCTTTAAAACTAAACCAAATCAAGCTGATTAATCCAAGCCAATAAAGTTGGTTGAATTGACGTTCAACGTTGTGTTAACGGACCAATTTTAAATTTAATGAAATGTCCCTTACCTTGACGATAATGTGTTTTAATGCAGAGCAATCGCAAAATGTTGGCAGAATGTTTTCGTAGAAAATCCTTTATCAACACAGTGTTTCCCAGGGATTTGCTCATCTTCTGTAGATTGATTCATGTCGAAGCAAATCAAATTTAGGAGATTTAGATCAAGGACAACAGACAAGAACATACCTCTGATCGAAGAATCAAATGACCCGAATGGAGCCATATATTTGCACTGGAGTATAGTTCTTTTCGCGATTGTGGATCGTATTGATGCACATGTGTGCAACAGGATTCACAATGATGGTGCGGAAACAATAAATCTGATCCACCGAAATGAATATCAATTTTGTCGGAGAATATTTTGTGCGACAAAGCACTGCATTCAATGTGCCAACCTAAAATGTGAAATGATTCCAAATCGAATTGAATGAATCAACAATTTGGAAACCAAAGATCTACCTGGCCTTCCAACCACTGATAATTGTTTGTTTAATTTCAATTCCCATTTAGGCTCGTTAGGTTTGGACTTTTTCCACAATGCAAAATCTTTAGGTGAACGTTTTCCTCTAGATTTATCCGTCAATTGATTACTACCAAAATTCATTGCATTTTTGATTGAATAACCATCAAGAAATTTTTCATAATCAAAATTAATATCACCAGTTTCTGCACTAATATATGCATAGCCTTTATCATAGATTTTTTTCACATAATCTGAAATTAAATCAATATTATCGGTAACTTTTCCGACAAAATCCGGACGACCAATCCTGAGTGAATTCATATCCTCCACAAATGATTGGTGGTATTCATTGGACAAATCTCGATAGTCTTGGCCGGTTTCAATGGATTTGTTGATGATTTTATCGTCAATATCTGTTATATTCATGGCAAAATAGACATTGGTATTGCAAAATGTTTTAAGGATTTTAATGATTTGATCACAGCGAATATATGTGATTGCATGTCCCAAATGGCTATGATCATAAACTGTTGGTCCACAGCAATACAGATTCAATGTGGAACCAGGGCGATCTGATTTCTGCAAGTAGGATACATTAGGAATGATTTTAGTTTGACGATTAAACGTCGATTTCAATGTGATCTTATCGGATGGTATCCATTCTGTTTGACTAGATAGTCGCCGAATATTCTCAAATCTCATTCGTTTCACAATAGGATTACTTGGGACTGATATCCACATTTCTGAGGATAATAATCGAAACAGAATTTGATTTGTTTGGGAAAACCGCGCCTGCAACTCAAAAACATATGCAACAATAATATCCAAAATGAAAACACAGAATTTTCAGGATTCAGATCCTCACCATAGAATACGTGTTCGAAGTGAGCAGCCTTTCATGTGTTGTGTATCTAGCAATGCAGGATACTTGTGAAATCCGATAATAATTTGCCTTTTTTTTCGATGATTTTGGATGAAATGATCAGAAAATGCAAGAATCTGACAGTGGAATCAGCACTGAATCACACGAACCATACAAATTGACATCCCAAAAATGTACCGATCCAGTCAGACTTATAATACATAATCAATCGAAAAGTAACGTAGACGTTATCTGGCTGAATTATAAAGGTGATGAAGTGAAATTCCACGAACTTCAACCTGAACGTAAATACGTTGTCAAAACATACTTAACACATCCTTGGATATTCCGTGATTCTGCAGCACGAAATCTGGTGCCAATCGATGCATTAGTAGCCGATCGTATTGATCTTTATTCATTGCACTCATTTCAAACATATGACACAGATCGAAGATTTTTATCTGGTTCAAGAATATTTTTGCCAATTAGTCATGAAGGAAATTACTTCATACTGATCATTATCAAGAATGGTGTCTTCACCTTGCAAGAAAACTGTATGAACACATTGATCAGCTATACGGCCGACAAAGTCTCTTTAGTCTCCAAATATTTGCCCAGCAATCTTGGAAATTATTTTGATGCCTATATCAAAGGACAAGATTTTCGAGAATATATGGATCCATACGGGTGATTTTCATTATTTTTGTTGATTTCTGAATCATCAATTTTCGATTGACCAAATATTTAAGTTTTTTGAATAATATATTCTTTTGCAATTATTTGTCTAAAATAAATCTTGATTTGATTTATAAATAATGATATTTGATACAAATTTTATTAATATAATAAAAAGTTGAAATCGAATGCTAACAATGCTAAGAGAAATGAAAGTTGTTTCGTTGTGTATTTTTCTCGACCAATCATCAATCAATTGATTGGTGGCTATTGTTGCAGTCACACTCATTTGTTCGAAACAAGGTGAATCGATTTAATCGGAATTATTCGAATCCATTGGTATTGATAGAGTTGTTGAAGATACAACTTGTTGATTATCATCCGTTGACGAATTCTCTTCCATAGATTTAGAATTGGTTGATTTCATAGGTTTTTCAGCTTGATTTTCATCGTTTCCATCCACTGATTTCTCTTTTGTATTCTTCATGCTCTTTTCTTCGTTATCATCTTCGGTTTTGGCTGCATCATCCGTGCTTGTAATGGTGGAACTCACGGTGGCCTGAGAATCATTGGGATGGATGAAAAACTCTTTAAGCTTGTTGAAATACAGATCCGCTTTATGTCGAACCCTTTCTTCTGGTTTATATTTTCGACATTTTTTCAACGTTTGTATCAATTCTTTGAGGTTATCGCTATAATTTGAAAGACTTTTTGAGGTAATTTTTCCTTTAACTTCATCAATATTATTCATTGCCTCCAAACATTTGTCAATATTGGCGTTGTTCTTAGACAGGCTATTTTTGATGCTCTGATCAATTTCAACCAATATTTTATTGATAGCTTTGATTTGATCTTCTTCCGGTCGTTGAGATGGTTTTAGGCCCGATTTTTGAAATTGTTGTTGTTTGAGCCTTTCCAAACGTTTTCGTTCCATTTTTTCACGTTTTCTTCTTTCCTTTTCTTTTTCTTTTTCTTCCAATTTTTGCGCTAGTTTTTCATCTAAAAGTTTTTGCTTTAGTTTTAACACATCTTCAATATTTTCTTCGTTTTGTATTGATTTTTTATCATCATTTTTCTTTTTATTTTGTTCATTATTACTAATATTGCTATTGTCTTGTACTTTGGTATCACTATCTTTATCTGGTTCAGCAAGCTTTGGCTTTTTTCGTGGTTCTGATTTCTCCTCTTGATTAACTTTTGCTCTTTTTCTTGATTCATACAGGGCAGCTGCCAGTAAATCATCGTCTTGGCTGTCAGGTGAATTCTCCTCCAAATTGCTCCCATTCTGGTTGATAGATTTTGGCGGAGATATATGTCCATAGCTAGTATTACCATCGGAAAAGGCTACTTCACTATCATTAGAATCATTAACAACAATTTTTGCGACCAATTTCGGCGGTGGAGGATCAGATTCTGATGAAGAAATACAGTCATCATCATCTGGAACATATATAGCACGACGACTAACGCGTTTTGTGGTAGTTTTTTCAGTTTGTGAAGTTTTTTTCAAATTAGAATCTTTCCTGTATTCGTTTTTGCCTGTCTCTGAGCTAGATTCTTTTCTGCTTCTTATGGAATTTTTTCGATGTCTGGTCGAGTTGCTAGAATTTCTTTTTATTTTGGTGGTTGATGTTATTTTTGTTTCTCTTCTCGGATCACTTTCTGACAAATCGGAAGAACTTTCTGATTCTTCTGATTTTGGATCGCTATAAGAAACATCACTATCAGTGAATTCCTCTGGTTGATTAGGGAGTAGATCTACACTCATTTCTTGTCTATATTTTGTAGAAATCTCTTCAGAATTGATGCTCAAATTTGGATGCTTTTCAATTTCATCAAGACCTTCATTGAAATTTTTCATTTTTTTACGTCTAATACCCAATTGATGTTTATACTGTTCATATGGGTAGATTTCTTTGGCGGAAACCACAGCTCTTGAACGAAATTTGTCAAATTAGTAAAGGGAAAAGTTTAATAAAACAAAAACTCACAATTCGTTGGTGCCGAAAAAGAATACAGGATATCGATTAGGATATGGTTTATAGCCGTTAGGAAGGTCTTTTTCAATCTGCAAAAATTGTAAGAAAAAATCAAATTCACAACAAATTTAATAAATTAATTTTATAATTACCCTAGCAGGCCAAGGTGGATATCCTTTGATTTTAGCAAAAACCAGATCGCCCACAGAATAGTTGCGTACAGGTTTGGGAGGCATCTTGGCTCATTACAAAGAAAAAGTAGAAGCAATAATACTGCACTTGCGATTGGTTCGTCCTCAACCAGAAGAATAATAATAAAATAGAAGAAATATTTTTATATAATTCTTCACAGGACTTGATTATATAGCAAAATCTGTGACAAAAATGAACCACAGTCCAAAGTACCAAAAGTGCTGACGAGAAGATATTTACAGTGGATCAAAAATGACCAATGTTTCCTTCTAAAGATGAAAACAGATGAAACTTTGTCTAGCTGAATTCACACCCATCAAGATTTGAGACCGGAGATGAACCACGTCTTAACTCAAAGGAGATCATCCTTAAAATTAAATGAGAAACTTAAGGCAAGAAAAACATGTAAACATAGGCCGACTAAATACACTCTACATGTTAGCACAGGATTAGGGATTGGGGTGTAAATAGATATAGAATGGAATTTCATTCTTTTCAAATTTCGAATGATTTCTCTGGGCATCAATTCAATATTTGGATCAATCGCAGCAGTTTCGTCAAAATGAAAAGCAAAAAATTTTTGTTTTGGATGCATGAGAACCAGAAATTCAAAAGTGCGAAACAATCTGAATCAATCATTTTAAAGTTTGGTTGCCTTAGGATGTTCATATGTGAATAAAAGATGTGAAATAAAATTCATGTATTGTATGAACATTGGAAATTGTAATGGATTTCGATCTGAAATAAAACGAAAATGGAACCAATACGGAAATATTCTGTATTTTTGGCAATTATATTTTTTAAATAAATAATTTATAGAATATTCTTTTTCTCTTTTTTGTACGTTTTCTCCAAATTTTTGGAATCATGCTCTCGCTTGTTTACTATAAAATTTGCTGCAATTCTGAATTCACTAGGGTGTTTGCTTAAATCCAACAGGAATGATTGATTTTTTCGCATGAACAATAGCAATAAATGATGATGAAAAAAAATGATGCGAATGATGATAATGATCGTTGATGGTCTCGGTTGTTATGGTGTGTTGGCTAAAATGGCCAGAATAAATCATCAAACATGATGACATGATGATGAAATACAGTGCGGAATTGTAGGCAACTATCAATGGAATGGAATGGAAAATAATAACAAAAGAGAGAAAAATGATAGAAAAAATGATAACAAAAATAATGATTAGTCAGAATCGATAACGAAAATAATGAGTTGCCAAAAATCATTGCAAGTTTGCTATTGGCTATCGCAGAAATTACCTTAATTATCAGTTTCTTGATCTTGATTCTTGATTCTTGATGCTAAATCCAGTTCACCAGACATCGGGTTCGATGATTTTCGTTTTTCAGGTAAGATTCGGTGAATGATTCAAAAAGAATTCCAAAATCATTCTAAATTTGTCAGGCAGGTCGAGGAACGGTGTTTGCCAAATTTGTACACTCTGAAAAATCACTGAAAATTTATGAGCGCCATCTGTTGGAAAAAAGCTGTAATG
>JAOZJS010000220.1:0-57933 GCA_025882695.1 Amerodectes protonotaria | reverse complement strand
ATTTCCAAATCAATCAAATTCAACCCAACTAAGATACTGTCTGCGATGTCTTTATACTAAAAAGCAAAACATAAATTAGAAGACACTTACTTTGTTCGTTGATCAAGGTTAAGAATAGTAAAGTTACGATGATTCCTGCTTTTTGACAGTTGATCCCAAACAAGGCTGGATAATAAACTTTTGACGGTGGAGATCACAGCATTCCATTCGGATGGACAAAGTGATGACTACACAGAAAAAAACAGAAAAAAAAACAGCATGGTAAAAATATCCCCACCTTTTATTCCGAATGATTACTAAACCCATCATCCATTGCTAAGCCAAGTTCAAAATCTCAGTATCATAATTCACATTCATAATAATTATCAAACTTTATTTCAAATAATTGTTGGTCATTAATTATATACAAGTTCTGTCTACACAGTTTTCTCCTCAGTAGCCAGTAGCAATATTCATTTGCGGGGCACTCGGTTCGCCATGTTTTGACCTTTCGTTTGAAAAACGGTCATCAGTTGGATGCGGTGCATATTCCTCAATATTGGTTGTAACAAACCTTTGAGGTTTGTTGGGGAATATTTTAATTGGAAATTTGCAAATTATTAAAAGGGGATATCGAGGAGAGAAATGGAATTTATTAACTATGACAAACATAAACAAACATACAAAAAATTATATTATGAAAATCTTTGTCTTTTTTCAAAAGTTCAAATCAAGTCTCAAATCAAAATCTCGGTAAATTGGACGAGCAAAATTTATTTACTACAATAAAAAAACGATATAAAAACTAAGGTCAATATTTAAAAATATTTACAAATAGGTTAAAAAAAATATATCATGCGATCTTGGTCATTTTCTTCCCATTGAAATTCCACACACCACAGTTCAGGGTATTTGATTGTGTGAAATATTAATTTTCAATGATTATGAAAAGTTAACTTTATTTGATTGAATCGATAGATATGAGATTAAAATAATTACAACTGTAAAAGTAAAGGCGAGACGTTTCAATCGAGAAAACACAAATTAATAAAAAACTGTTTATTGTGAACTCTAAGCGATACAAACACCAACAAAATTAGAAGAACAAAGGATAGGAATTTATATACAGAAATAGAAGAGATAAATGAAAGACGCCCATAAAGGACGGATGCCCATTACACAACAAGATTAAATTTATGATTAATTCATGATGTTTGGAAATTCTCGGTTGTACATTGGATCATCTTCCCACTGAAATTCCGCACACCACGGTTCAGGGTATTTGATCGGTAACATTGTTTTAAACAAAGCCTTTTATACCCCTATTTTAAGGGCAATTCATCGAGTATATGAACGTGACACATCTTTGTAACTTCACAATCATGCATATGGAATTCGATGATCATATGCATCAAAGGATGATCAAGCGAATAATTTTTCCAATCGGCTGTTTGTATTGATGCAATATGAAATTGCAGACCGAAAGGAAAATCTCGTACAGACACTGAAGCTTCCTCGGAATTCCACACCACTCGGACCGTCCAGGCTCAGGCTAAGGCAAAGAATGGAGAAAAAATTCTTATTGAAATGTCTTCGACTCCATTCCTTGGAAAATTTTCGTGTGTTTACAACAGGCACAGGTACAAGATTGAAGCTTGTTCGAATTGAAATTCCACACAACACGGTTCAGGCTCAGGTTAAGGCAAAGAAAGGAGAAAAAATTCTCATCGGAATGTCTTCGAATCCATTCCTTTAATAAGAGTTTAAATTCGAGAAGAACAAAGAACATAGCTACGTGTCTTTCTACAGGAAATTCGCCACAAAAGCTTGCTCTAAGCACAGTCCACTGTAAAATGAGCAGGGAATGAGAGTAGCTTGCACACCACACACACAAGTGCTGAAGTGAACAAAAGAACGCGCGCATGCGGGCATGTATTCACAATGTAACATGTATGCATGATATGTATTTGTATCCATATATGGTTATGGAGAGTAACTTGCACACCACACACACAAGTGCTGAAGTGAACAAAGGAACGCGCGCATTCGGGCTTGTATTCACAATGTAACATGTATGCATGATATGTATTTGTATCCATATATGGTTATGACTAGCACACCATGATTATGTATATGTATATTCTATGATCAAAAAGCACTATGAAAGGCACGAACAAGTTTGGACTTACATTGTTCGGTATTTATTCCCAAAAAACTTCTTTATCGTTTCCTTTCTCGTTCGCTTCTCACCCGTTTCTTCATAAATGATAGTAACACCCGAGCAACAAGTATGTCGCCATGATTTTGTCTGATTTGAATACCATCAGAAGACGATGTCCATTGACTGGCGATGATGAACACACCAACCATTTGCAAAAGCACAACTACAATAGTGAAATAATTGAATAATTGAATTTTTTTTATTTAAATTTTATTTACAAAAAAAAACATCAATTTTTATTACAGCTAATTATAATGGGACATTTATTTACATAGAAACTATCGGACAATAATGATTGGTTGGTTTTGATAAAGATTGACTGTATTGCCAATAATCATTTGTTCATCTGATGGGCAACTGATATCCTTCCATTATGATTTTATTGATTGTATTCAATTCAAACATTGTTGTCTCGGCTTCAGTCGATTCTGGTATACCGCCTGAACACATTTCCGTTTTACTTGGATCTACAATATCGGTGATGGCTTGATTATGCAAAACTAGCGTTGGAGACATGGTCAGCAGTCGAGGGGGTAAAGTCAAACAATCAGATTGATGATGATCGTCTGATTGATGATCTTCCAATGAAGTCATAGTAGTGCTAGCTGCGCTGTAACCTATGGAAGTTGCTAATCGATAGTCGGAATCCAAGCTATTTCGGGCATTGCAATAAATCTTCTGGCTCTCTCTTATTGGTAAACAATTAGCTTGAACATTCTTTTCCTCTTGGCCTAACATTAACAATGTCTGATAATTCTGATTGTGGACTGTGTTGAAACGACCTGGCTGCTGCAACTGAGGCTTTGGTTGAAGCTGATGATGATGCTGATGCTGATGCTGCGGCTGCGGCTGCGGCGGTTGATGCTGTTCCTTATGATTGTTAATCTTTTCTTGGTCCAATTCTCTTCTTATCTGCTCTTTAATCTGTTGCAAACGTTGCAATACTTGAACAAATGTAGGCCTGGCTTCTTTCTCGAAGCTCCAACACTGTTTCATGAGAGAATACCTGAACACGTAAAATCACGTGAAACGTACGATTGATTGTTGGTTGATTAATAATGATTAAACAAAAACAGTCAACATTCTATCATTCGATAATTACATTTGAAATGGACAGAGCTTGGGACGTTCCAATGTGCCACCGCATTTGACATATTCCAACACTTCTTTGTTAGAGTAAGCTTGATATGGCTGTTGGCCAAGGGTCATCACTTCGTACATGATCACACTGAACGACCAAACCTTAAAATGATGAATTGAAACAAAAACCAAATATTAACGAAATTCAATGGATCTTTTGCACAAAAACAGCAGTTATGCCACCTACATCACTTTGTGTGGTAAAAACACCATCAGATAGAGATTCTGGTGACATCCATCGTACCGGCATCAAACCGCCTTCTTTGCGGTAATAGTTTTGCTGATACAAACCTCGACTCAAACCAAAATCAGCAATCTTCACTATTCGCTTGCTTGGATCAACATTGGACACCAAGCAATTTCGGGCTGCCAAATCTCTATGCACAAATTGCTTTTGCTCCAAATATTCACAACCTTTGGCCACATCGATGCAGATGCTAATCAGATCATCTATGGTCAAGGTTGAATGGCCAGTAGCAGCCATAGACTGATGATGTTTTGCATTAGACTGTGGTCGGTTAGCTCGCAAAAACTTGAGAAGATCACCGGCTTCCATCAATTCCAGCACGATCACTGTACAGGAAGAGTGGTGGTTCAAGCACACACCCAACAATTGCAATATGTGTGGATGCTTAAATTTGGACATGAATTTGGCCTCTTTCAAAAAATTGCTATTCTCTTCGTCTTTTGAACAATTTTTGTTTAGCACCTACAAACCGCATATTGGGATTAAAAATTGGATAATTACAATATACATTATAATTAATTAAATTCATCAGCCAACGCCCATAGCACGGCCACTTACTTTGACGGCCACTCTTTGCTGGGTTTTGTGCAGAATAGCCTCGTGCACTTCTCCAAATGCTCCTCTACCCAATAACTTGACCAGGGTGATGCTTCTGTAATCAAATACTTCTATGTCGTTTAAATCCATTTCCTCCGAATTGCTAGCAGGACAAATCATAGACAAAGACAAGACAAACAAATTAATCAATAGATCAATTGAGACCAATCGAATTGTGAATCGAAAATTATTTGGATAAACCACCCAATCATCCAATCATCCAATCATCCAATCATCCAATAATCCAATCATCCAATCATCCAATCATCCAATCATCCAATCATCTCACCTATTGACGTAAAGCATGTTGTCCAAATGTGGCTGCGGTCTCTGCTGCCAAGGAATCAATTCCATTTGATGGTGTTGCTGTGCATCGGATCTAGAATTCAAGTCCGAATTGATCATGGCCGTGTTGCAACTGCTAGAATCCATTTGTTTGGCATGTAATTTGTAGAAACGCACTGTTATATTATTCAATCAAACACACAACATAAACAAAAAAATTATATTGCCATTAATTTCATACAAGCATTTTTGCAACCAAAAACAAAACTTACAAGAACACAACGAAAATACCACCAAACACAAAGCCACTGCTGAGAATATGGCAAAAATCACCATGAATATGTGCGATTCGCCAGACGACATCGATGCATACAGTCTATATTGGACATCATTAGCTTCTGGCTGGCCCAGCCAGAATGGCCGTCCAGTTTGAGCCCATTCTCGTTCATTCATTCCCAAACAATTGGATGCATACAAACGGAAATGATATTGAACACCAACTTTCAATTCCGTAACAATCCATTCTGTTTCGGTACCATTGTAGAACAATATCCATTTGGCTTGTTGCTCCACAGTATCAGTTAGTTCATCCATTTGTTTGGATGAAACATTGATGACATTTTCGGATGACGATTTGGCTGCAACCAATGGCCATCCGTACAACTGATAGTATACGGAACAAGCCGCATTTGAGCGCACCGAGTTCCACTTTATTTTGTAACCGGCTGTAACAGAAGAAGAAGAAGAAGAAGAAGCAGCAGCTGCAGCCATTGTTTGCGTGGCCAACAAATTTTCATGTCGATCCCAATAATGATGTTGCATGGTGGCCAGTTGAGGATCTACCTCTCTACCTCTTATGGTTTCAATTTCGATTGAATCAGGTCCATCCGGTACAGTCATCTTGGTCTGCAACCTAAATTGTTTAGGCTGTTTTGGCCATTCATAATGGATTCTGGATGGTCGATAAATTAGAATCATTCTAAACCTATACCAGCTATAAGGCTTGAGCTGTTTCAATTCAAAACGATACTTGTGTGATGGTTTAGTTTGATCTCTTATGAATTTGATCCATTTGCTGCTGTTGTCAGATTCCAAGGCTTGTTCTTTTTTCCGCTGCCAATCTCCCTCATCTGGCTGTAATTCATACCAAAGCTCATGAAATTCAATGATGGCATCTATCGGAGAATTCCAAACCAAATCCATTTGGCGGGTAGCCAATCGAGCAGCCTGTAATTCGTTAGGCTCATCATACGACTTTACCATGATTGTTTTAGAATCCTGGAAATGGTTATAATCCACCGAATAACCATGTAGATCTGTAAAAGTTTGTCTATTAATCGCATAGGCACGCACGGTAACATTGTACAATGTTCCTGGACTTATATTGTCCAAATACATCCAATAAGATGCATTCAATGATGATGGAATTTCATCTTCGTTCAACTGCCACCATTTACTTTGGGCATCGTTCAACGACGATTGTCGATAAGATGATTGCGGACCGAACCAAGCATGCCAGCGAACTTCGTAGGCCACTTGTTGAGTGTTCATTTTTTCTGGCTCATTCCAAACAATCAAAAATCTGTCAGGCGATAAAACCATAGCATGCACCTGGCTAGGTGGTGCTGGTCGTGATTCAGCAGTGGCAAACATAAATCCATTTGCATATAAATGGCCATACTTCCGGTGACCAGACCGGATTTTTACCAATCTCTCAATCTCTCGATCACTGTTCATCACCAATACCAGACTGGCATTCTGAGCCATCTCAAGTTGTTTTCTGGTCCGATTTCTCATCAAGCTCAAATAATGATTGTCCATCTCGATCGAAAAACTATAATTGGTGAATGGATCAAGGTGATTGATCACCAATGTTTGGTTATAGCTTTCCAAGCATTGACCAAAACCATTGTCCTTGTCAACATGATCATTATTTTCATGGTTTTTTTTCTGGTAACAAACTCGATATAGGATGGAGGCCAAAGTTAATCGGCTGTTATGGCCGCATTCAACCACCGATTCAGCGGTGGATGATAGTTGCAAATCAATGGCCAAAGTCAGAACAGTGGATGTTGCCTTTACCAAAACCATGTTCAATCTTAGATCCTTGGGCGGAAGCAAGCATTCAAATTGTGATGGATACGGTTGTGGCATCAGTCCAATCATATTAGTGATTGGCATGGCTAAATCTATAACATTATCTTGTATTGGCTGAAAATTTCCATAATTTTGATTGATTTTTGATTTCATTTGATTTTGATTTTGATTTTGATTTTGACGATTGTTTACTTGAATCAATTGTGCACTATAAACCACACCATCCATACTGTTATTCTTCCAGTATAGCTTTCCATTTTGATGATCCAATTCGATGGCTGTAGGTGGCAAATTTGTGTCAACAAAAGATGTTATCCTACGACAATAACATCCATCGTTGCATTGCACAAACGTTTGCCCGTTTCGATCAAAATAAATGATTGTTTGACTGTTCAAGTGATCACCTTCTTCCGTGTATCTGGCTGGATGGACCATGAGAAATGCACCAGAAATGTTGGGCGTATGCGTACAATTACACCAACGATCTCGGCTGGGAGTTTGGAAATAATTTCCCACATTCAAACAAACAGTACCGTTTATCGACAAGCTACAACGACGGATGGTGACCATCAATGGCTCAGTGTTGGCTGGCCACAGCATTCGTTCGGTCCAGACCAACATTGAACGGTAAGGATCGATGCGAACAGTGTCAATCTGTCGATCAACAACAGTGATCAAAGGCTGTATGTTTCCAGTTTCTGGTTGATACCACCAGATTATTGATTGATTGGCTAAAAAATCTACAGTAGACAAATATAATCGTCTGGCTATCCAATCAATCGACATGGATGTCACCGTGCTGGGAAAGTGAGCCAACAGGCTGAAATTTCCACTTTCACCGCTTTGACCTAATCGATTTTGGCTTGATTTTTCTGCAACATCATCAACAGTCCAGTAGCCAGGTGATGTAAATCTGGTGCTTTTAAGAAAGTGACCATCTTCAATGAAAAAAATTATATTCTCAGCCAAAATGTAGTCAACGATGGATGGAGAAAACGACTGGATGATTGGTCGAATGGTGAGCAAATCCATATCGGCCTGTAGGATAGTATCTCGGTTGGTCAACAACAAACACATTGGTGGTTCACTTCGTATGGTTCTCACTTGAACTGCATCGGAAGCTGGTCCTTCGCCTACATCGGTCGTGGCTCTAACATCGAAAAAATATGTACAATTGGCCTTCAAATTCAACAATTTATAGCTTAGTTGATTTGAATCTATCACTTTGTTGATGATTGAAACCACCCTTTCATTATTCAAACCAGTAATAGTATTCACAGTCCACAAAGAAACTGTATAGCTTTGAATCAAGCCATTGGGACTTTCCGGCTCGGACCATCTAGCTTCAGCAACGAATCTTTGTTCTTCATTACAAGCATTTTGCTGCTGTTTTAATTGTTGTTGATGCTGCTGCTGCTGCTGCTGGTCTCTTGCTGCCATTAGCTGGCGATTCAATATTTGATCAACAGCATTGTCCATTAGATAGGTAAATACCCGAACATAACGTGGCTTGGAAGGAATAGATGATGGTGTTCGTAGTGCGACCACCACTTGTTTGGCTGACGCCCAATAGGTAAACGAACGCAACGATATTCTGATCTTGGAATATGGTTTGGCTGGTTTAAGATGATCAGGCAGCAAAAATATCGTGCTATTCAATATAAACACGTTCCTATCGAATCTCCATTTCAAGTGGTTGGAAGGCTTGACTGGCTCACTTTGATTGTGTTCAAAATGTTCATTTTCATTCTCCAACACTTGAAACTCATAAAAAACTTGGCCATAATTTATGTTGACAACTGGCAACCATTGGATAGTGAAATTTTCCCATGTTCCCAATATTCGAATAGAACTTGAATCCACTGGTTGTGGCACCACCCGACGACCAGCAATGCCAATATCACCGGAATCATCAAAAACACCATAACTCTGACCAAGATGATGATTGTGAGCATCATTCATCACCACTTTGAATGCTTTCACATCATCGATTTGCGGGATGGTGGCCAACGTGCCAACAGAATGATCGCTAATCACAATACGACGTATATCATCGTTGAGCCACCAGAATCGACCGGCAAACATGGCCACCGGGCCCAAAAGATTGGCCGACTTGGCCAATGGATAAGATTCAATATTTATATTTGGTTTTGATTGATCCAGTTCCACAACTTTTGATAAAGTTTGAAACAAAGACATTTGATTCAGAACCAGCATCGATTCTCTCTCTCCTTCCAGATTGACGGTACCAGATTGTACCAAGGTGGTCCAGTACAATTTTGCTTGATTGGCGTCCAACGACAGACTTTTGATTGATTGATTTTCAAACAGCCTTTTTTGTGAATGTTGCATACCATTCAACAACGAAATTCGTAAACTGTCCGAGGTGGACCAGTACAGAAACCCATGCACCGAATCGATGGCCAATTCTCGAGCATAGGTGATCATCGGCAGAATCTCCATCTGAGAGCCATCCATGTTGCAGCGACAAATCTTTTGTATAAAAATAAAATAATATTATTCCATCCATCATAATCAAAATAATCTACCGGATCGTTGTTGTCTTACCATACGTTCGGATGGATTGGACCAATAAATCTTGGCCGCCATCCATTCCACAGCCACCGAATGAGCTCGGCTGCCATTCACCACTATGTTCATTCCACAATCATTCAACATATGACAACTGGACTGATTATATACCAAAATGTTCTCATCGGTATTGAGCACTATCAGTTCATCATACAATTCTATGGCTATGGTGAACAATCAAACCAAAACACACACAAAAAATCAGAGTGAACAATCATTGAATCATAAAAATTTTTGTTTTTCGAGCCTAAAATTTACCGTTTACGGAGGAGAGTTGATCAAATTTGGATTTGGACAGTAGCTGTTGTTTAAACTTGCCATCCAAATCACTACGAAACAGAGAATCCTTGGCCACGATCAACATGTAGGGCCGTTGAATAAACGTTTCCAACGATGGCAATGTTCGGCCAAGGAATCTGTCCGACCAGGCACCTTTGCCGGCCAAGGTAAATGCTCGTACTCTTATTTGATAGCCAGTATCTGGACGCAATTCCACTGCATCACAATAAGTGACATTATTGACTTGAGCAAAATGAACAACCTGTGCATCGGCTGACTCTTGAATGGCCACCTCGTAACGCCATTGTTGCCAGGCACCGCGACCACTGGCCCCAAACAAAGCTGGTTTTTGCCAATATATTTTAGCAGAAGTGTCCAAAAACACTGCTGCCACATTTTGCACAGGTGTCAGTGGTATTGGAATCGGCTGACTTTGCTGATCCATCACGGCCATTTCCACCAGTTTGCTATCGGTGGTATGCGTGTTCATATAAAAATTATGCTCATCCGGATGATATTCCTCCCAACTGATATTTTCACCACTGCTTAAATATAATCGCTGATTGTAGATGACCATATTTTCAATAGGTACTATATGGCCACCGTGGCTCTCCCACGATGATTGCCATTGACCATTGGTGTTGTCTCGTACCGTGCTCTCATCGTTTCCATCAATGGTGATTGAATGTATTGCGGCAGTATGCGTCATCGGAAACAATAAACGATAGTGATGATAGTCGATGGTGAATGTGGATATCCACGAATCACTCTGGTAGATGAGCTCGATCTTGGAACGCAAACTGGAACTGCCACTTGCCATGGCAACATCGGAATGAGCACTCAAATAGTATAAATCAATCCGATACAATGCGCTACGGTTGAACATATTGGCTTGTAACCAAAACAAATAACCATTGTATGGATCCACTTTGAAATCAATTGGTTTATGGTTTGACCAAAACGAACCAGTGTAAATTGGCTGAATGGATTCACCGTCCAAATTGCTACGCATCACTCTGTTACTGTCTTCCAACCAATACAATCGATCATTAAGCCAATCCACACTCAAGTGACTAGGTTGATTACTTCCGTTGATGATGCGAAGCACTTGATTTATGGAATTTTCTTTCAGCGAAATTCGCCGAATACTGCCAGAAGTATCGGCCACAAACAATAAACGTCGCCTGGCATGTACCGCCATACCACTTATTTCACCATGCTCCACATAATCGGTCAGATGATAGAGTATCTCTTCTTCAAGCAAAAAATCCACATTTCTTCTGGCCACCGATTTAATCGAGGCCAAATAAAGCTTATAGGGATCTGGAATGGCACCGTCCACATCTTCTGGCACCGGATCATCGGCCAAATCTGTTTGTAAAATGCTACCAATGGTGGTGCTCACTTGTTGTGAGCATTGGGGACCTTCACCAAAGTTATTGTGGGTCACAATGGACAGTGTGTAATTGGTGTCCGGTTGTAAATCATTAAATACATAGTTGTGAATGGCCAAACTATGCGATCGATACGTATGAATGTCTTTCACTATCCGGTGGCCAGTTACTTCATTCTTCAAATACAAACTATAAGCTATGATTGGTCCATTGGGAAAGGCTGGCGCTCGCCAGCTTACTGATATTTGTTTGCTGGATATAGCAATACAGGAAGTAATGATGCAAGCAGTTGTGGGCACACCATATGCCAAAGTGGTGATTGATTGACTTGGCTGCGAATACAGCAATACGTGCGACGAGGATGGCACTATCCACTGTAAACGAAACTTGTAGCTAGTGTATGCATGAAGCCCCTGCAAACAAGCACTTCCTTGCTCATTTTGCTCTAAACCACATAATCTGACCATGCTCTTCACACCGACTACCGTCCATTGAGAGGGAATATTGACGTATTTCCACTCGATTAGATGAGTTATGTTCTCCAACAGATCATGATTCGGTGGCGGATTCCACTCGATCCAAACAGAATCATTGCCAAGACTGTTTGGCTTCAAGCGTGGAGCTTTGAGCGCGCCTTCATCCTCCAACAGCCGTTTCACCGAGTTCAAATAGACCGTATGGGCATGATTACAGCCCAAAGCACAATAATTGTCCTGCAATGCAATGAAATGTATAACATGTTTGTGTGATTCGACTAACCAATAAGCCAACAACAATTCAACAACAATCCAATTCTCACCTGAGTTGCCAGCCAAACACTTATGGTTGAATAGGAGTGATGGAACGGTTTCAACATTGAACCATTGCGGCAAACTTGAAAACAGGATCCGGGGGACAGATACCAGTAATGACAACCAACCTGGCACTAACATAGTCATATGGAATCAAACAAACAACAGAAAACAAATTAACAAAATCATTCCGGTGCTGGCTGCATGATGGGCGTGGAAATTTTTGGTGAGAAAATCTGCGCCAAAAATCAACGCTTTTGATTGGCTTGTACAGCGTGTAATATGGCTATGTTATGAAGCGCTACTCTTCACTATTTTTTTTTATCATGAGTTTTTGCCCAGCCCCAAAGCTTGAAGTAAGCGCACATTCCAGTAAAATCATGGCGATTATGCGCAACGATTTCGGCCAAAAAAGTGTTCAATAACTATAAGCCACAAGACAGATGGCCACACCTAGTATTGAACACGACATAGAAAAGTATTGCACAAGGTGGGGTTTGTGAGCATGAACTAGCCCACTCAAATGATGAAGCTGGTGAGCTTCAATCATCAAATGAATTTAGTAAATCTACTGTGGTACATACCAATTGTATTTTGCATGTTGAGTTGCAGGCAATGTCCAATTCATCTTTCAGGTTCTGCAAATCAAATTAATAATGAAGAAGAATGGTTAGCAAGAGGATTTTGTATGGGGGGAGGGCCACGGTCATAAGCAAAAATTCTGATTAAGAACATCATCATTCTACCACGATGATTGTTCTACCATCAATTTCAATTGAAATCTTGACGCGCTTGCTGGGTTTTATTGTAGATAGAACTGAACTGAACTGAATTTAATAACAATATCCGTATCAATCTGAACAAGGAGTGGTTACTATCAAACAAACAAAAACATTTGTGCAATACTGAATGCTTAGCACTATTGGATGCTCTTATGGGAGATGATGGTGGATTGAAAATCATTGAACAATTCCAGGATTTCATTCATTCCATTATATATTATAATATATGTCAATACAGTTCAAATCTAATCTAATTTGTCAATATGTCAATTCGGTAACATGATCTGCACTGATGCTGGGGATGGGTGAAGAGCCAGTAAACAGGAAATTTATAATCAAACTAATCAACACCATCATTGCCATCATTGTATGGCGATGGTTTGCAGACCTCAATCAAAGTTTGTTAGCAAAAATCAAAACATTCTTTAGTCACAAACAATCTGGTTTGAATCGAACAAATTAATAATCTTCGGCCATCTGCAAATTGACCCAATCAACCCGGCTCATCTATTGACTAAAACATCATTGTCCCATTTAATCAGATTGCTATTGAAACTGGTCGCTATAACAAGCATCGATAGAGTCTAGCACAAGCTTGTCAATCTTTAAACGATTGTTTATTTAATGGGCTAGGATGACCCATTCATGGCCATGGAAAGAATTCCCGCCACCGGTTTAGCTTTGGTGATCAACACACCACCACATTGGACCAGCAACACTAATCAGTAATAAACAGTAAATGCACCAAACAGCGCATCCAATCTTGCACCTCCGCCTGCTCTTAGCTTCTTGCTTCTTGCCTCTACTAGTTCTCTCTCTCTCTCTCTCTCTCTCTCTCTCTAGACATTTTGAACACAAAGGCGCGGCTTGTTGATCATTGTCCATTGTCCATTGTCCATTGCTAAATTATGGTGGCTGTTTACCTTGAAAAAGCCAATAATTTCTTGTCGGGCCGCTCATCCGGTCCGCTCCCCAAATCGCACATCGCCAACCAAATCACACCATGGAAAGGTTAAAGTTCAAGTTAAAAAAAAGTTTGAATGTTTTTCAGCCAAAAGCTTGCCGTCCTTGGAGAGCCAAGCCCTCCTCAAACACTCGAAGCCGAACCTTATAGCGAATCTGTAACGTCGCTTAATGTTGGCATCACGAATCGTATATTGGAATCGATCTTGGTGAAAAGGATTGATTGCTTTAAGAACCAGAATCAGAATCAATGAATATTTTGAGCTATAGTTATATGGTTGAATAGAAAATTCAACAAACAGATAGCAGAGATGCTTGCAAAAGACGAGAGGGTCACCTGTAAAATGATGGGTCATGGGTCACTGATCACTGCTAAAGCCAACCAACAATATGATTGGATTGGTACTGTGTACATTGTTTGCAATGTGAAAGGTAATTGCTTGGCATCTAACACACCGGAAATGACCATCTGTTTTGCCACTTTTCTGACAAGTGCACTCTCTCTACTCTCTCACTCATTCTCTGCACTGCTGAGAATTTTAAATTCAACCAAGCATTGAAGATTATTGACCACACCAAACTGTCCAAATACAGCATCGTAGAATAATAATAATAATAATAATAATAACAATAACAATAATGATAGTAATACAGTTGACAACCTTCCCAACCTTTCCGACCAAATCAATGCTTTTGAAAGAAAATGATCGTGAGAAAAAGCCCAAGCAATGGCCAACGTTCCACCAATAGCTGGATCGTACTAGCACAGGCTCGTTGCACCGGTTCAACCTTTATCCAAGCCACTTTGTTTAGGTGACTGCAGATTTCGGCAGAACCACAGGGCTTAGGCAAGCTAGTAATGATGGCAGCTGCTTTTGCCCAAAACCATCAAGCAGTATATGTATAGGTGTCTAAGCTTAAGGTTAAAAAGTTGCCCAAAAAAATCACAATCACCAAAACATACCAATCTATGGGGGCAATCCATCTGACAAGCACTGATTACATCGTGTTCCATTCCGTTTTTTCGAATGGTGGTGGTGGATATTGCTTGCATGGATTGTACTGAATACATTATCTGATGAAAACCGATTGCAAGTGTGGCAATCAAGCCAAACAGGCAACGAAGAAGAGTTCTGTAAGGACTGATCTTGAAGACAATCATCATTTTGAATTATCCGATGATCACAAATAGACATAGTAGACTAGCCACAAGCTTTTTATTAATATTATTATTATTATGCACATTAATTAATCACTATTTTCAATTTGAAAGCAGTAGCACTAGCGCAGCATTGCATTGGACATTATTGGGCATTATATTCCAATGCGATTCTCATTGTTAAATTGATGATCCGATTCCGTGTAGGGTTGTCGGGAGTAGTTTTAAGTTTTCAATCAAGTGGACATTATTAATTTTCATCAAATTATTAAGTTCACCAAATTTTTCACTGGATGCTGTATGGCATAGCACCATAAAAATGCCGACTGGAATCAAATGTTTGCAAATGATGATGATTTCCAGATCAAAACCTAAAATCAACAACCTAAAAGTACCATTGTGGTGGGGATATTTAATCAATAAACACATACACACACACACAATCATTCACAACATTGAACATGATAACAACCAAATAACTTTTGGCCAGCAATGGATTCGTTTTTTTTCGAGCTTGCAAATTCAGATGAAGCCTCAATCAAAGCAAAAGCCAGTCGTCTTGTGGTTATCCAATTTCACCACAATCACAATAGTATAATCAACAAGTACAAATTTTTTCGAAGCTTGGCTTGCTTGCTTCATTTCGGATGCAAGATGCACCAGCTTGTGCAAATGTGCATGTGTGTGTTCGAACAACTCTTCTCGTCTTTGATTTTGAAAGCTTGGTGACAATTTTTTTTCACTCTCTTTCTCTTATCTTCAGCTTCAGCTGCAATCGATACCCGAATAAGGCTGGCAATCAACATTCATTTCACACCAGATCAAACACTCTATCACCGTAATAATGTGATTGGTAACCATTAGCCAGTTCATTGAAACCACAAAAAAAAAGAAACACCAGACACTGGTTGGGCAAAATTGGATGGACGACACTTGATCCAATCCTGCAATCTTCAGTAAACACAATCTTCTCACAACAAACACATCATCACATCACAGACTTGGCGGTTCAACCGACAAATGCCCAATGATGTACACACTTACATTTGACCGATCAACAAAAAGCTACCGTACCGACCAACAAGCCCCTCATGCACCGTAAAACAACCACCAGTGGAAATGTTGAAGCAAGCGCACGAAGGTAGGCGCGCGTGTTTCAATTCATTTGTACTAAATCTACCGAGCGAGAAGCCTTGATTTTACGTTTCCGACCAAGACAAGTTTCATTTTCATTCATTAAATTCAATCAAAGTGCATAAGAGAAAAAAGTATACGAGAGTATGTGCCTAGTCTCAATCCGCCCAGCCACAAAGGAAATGGCCCGAACAATGAAAATATAAGCGTATGCTTGCACAGCAACTCTGTACACATTAGCATTAGCATTCATTCACTGTCAGTGTACAATTAGAGTATTCTCTCTCTCACACACACACATTTGTCGAAAACCTGGCTGGTCCCACTAGTTGACCCACCTTACTATTGGGGTTAAATACACTACACACAAAATATTCAGCAAAGTATCCGTTTTTCAATCAAACAAAAAAAACATAAACAGATAAAGTCAACCATTCTCGTTGATTATTATTATTCTAGTTTAGTTTTGCATAAATAATATTTGCTTAAAAACTTTCGATAGATCAGATTTCTACTAATCTGACCATCATCAAGCCTTTATTTATTCAATAAGCTGGCAGACCAAAGTCCTGTTTTTACCAGTATCATTGCTTTTCTTAAAACAATTCTGATCGACCATTGCAATGTTGTTTAATTTTAATATAATCAATTTTGCACCAAAGGAAATTTCGAATTGTAGTTAATTTCATTAAAAAAAATTATGCGCCATCTAGTAGCAGCTTGAAAAAAGTGACTTGAGTCATTGCAGTAAAAAAATACACCTTTGTTTATTTTGACTACTATTGTATACTATACTATAGTAGATGCATAGTTGTTGCATAGAAAAATCTTCCTGTGTCTGTGTCAACTCCTACCCAATCTACAAAGCCTTTTGAGTTGTTTTGAGTTGTACAAAGCCTTGTTTGAATTCAATGTTTTTTGTTCTTGAGTAACTCATCAACTGATCAATCAAACCATTATTCAGGACAATTATAAGATGGCTGAAACCGCTCCTATCCGTCCACAAAGAATTGTTCGGACAAATCGCGAAACCACGGTTAGTGATCGATCGATTGTTTTCCATCAAAAAAAAAAATCCAAACTGAATGTTTTCAATTCTTGGCAGGGAGGTCTATTGATGTCTGTGATTCGATCATTGACCACTTCACGTGATTCTGCTGACCGAGACAGGGAACGACTAGAGTTAGAGAAAGGTTTCCAACAGTGCGAATTGAAGCTGAATGAACTGATCAACCAACATGGTAGCGATCTTTATCAAGTGATGGCCACTTTTTCCAAGATTCTCACCAATCTCAGCAAGTCCAAAGAACGTCTGATAGACACCCGAGACAAGTTATTGAATTGCCAAAAATTGTTACATTGTAAGCGTGATGAGCTTAAAAAACTTTGGCTTGAAATGGTGGAAAATAGAGCCGTTTACGATCTTTTAGAGAAAATCGAACAAATCAACAGTTTACCTAATCAAGTTGAAACCTATGCTGATAGAAAGCATTATTTACATGCGGCCCAATGTTGTGTGGATGGTTTGCGCCAATTGGGCCAGCAAAAAAGCCGTTTGTTGGAGCCAGATCCAATGAAATGGCAAAACAATCATACAATGATCCAAGATTACAATCATAGCCATAATGATCATCAGACAGCCGATTCTGTGTGCAACGAATCTTTGAACCAAATTGAAGCGCTAGCTCAAGTTCAAAATGATTTGTTGGCCAAAAAAGAAACACTTTTCGACAAATGCATCGACGAATTGCATCGCCATCTGTATTCAGTTGCAACCGAAACCATACGCAAGCGTTTTCTGCAACAACATGATGACAACAAACACAAAGGTCAATCTATTGGCGATGTATCAATAATGGTGGATAGCCATCCAGGCACGTTGAAAACTGTGGCCCAATTGAAAAGTAAAGCAAAATTTGTGAATGATCGACGCATTTATTTTGATGTTGATATATTTTTCTTACATTATAGAATTCACTAATTCAGCTGATGATCAAGCTCACAATGATATTATTGACGATGATCCAAGTTCCTATCAAACCAAGGCTTGTGTAATCGATGGCTCTCCATTCGATGCGTATCCTGAAGAAGACAGTAGTCAATTTATTGCCATGCTCACCAAATGTATCGGTCTTTTGAACAAGATACCAAATGCGATCAAAATCATTAAACAAAGATTCGATGAAGAATTAGTTCACTTGGTTATCCGAACCGCTCAAGATATTTTGATGCACAATGATTGCTTATCTCCATCCTCAACAATTGCAGGTCATCATGCAGATTATAGAGATCAAAAATTTTTCAACACCATCAACAGTTCTTTGCCGCCATTCATGCTTATCGATTCCGATCCATTGTTTGCACAGGGCCAAGCAAGTTTGTTGGTGTTGACCTGCACTCGATTGTTGGGCCATCGTTACAATGCTTTCAGTCATTTGATTGCTATTGATGAACAACAAAAAGCAATGGAAATGCAAACACCAAGAACAACGATCCGATTGCGGCAATTGTTCCAGATGCTGATGGAACAATTTAATTATGTAATGCAACTGCATGAATCGATAGTTTTGTTCAATCTGAAACGAATCGAAAATGGACTTCATAACCAAACACAAACCAATAGTAATGGATTCGATTCCGATACAAATAGTGAATGCACTACATTCTACACTACAATGGATATTTGGTGCAAAATACAGTTACTGATTCAGCAGCTGTTGGACTACTATCTAGATGTATCGCAAATATCTGGCCAAAGCACCGGTACCGGTGCCAACACAATTAATTACAATCTGGTTTCATCATTGTTGCCCTCGGCCGCAATCAACATGCTGTTTGGGGCTCATTTGACCCCGGTTCAAACTGCAGCTTCTGACACTGGAACAGGAACAGGAACAGGAACCATGATGATGGTTTCATCCAATACTGTGGTAGCCTCATTAGCCGGCCCCTATGCCGAAAATTATTCTAGTTTTTTTGTCAAACGCCGACCAATGATGGTTGCCGGTGCCATGAATGCTATGAATGTGATGATGGCCTCTGGCAAAAATACGTTAACTACTACCAGTGTTTCCGTCCAACCACCAGCAAACATCCTGGAACATGGTCCAGAATCGGTTGGTTTGAGCACAATTTCTACTTCAACCGTGGCTGTCGCTAATACCGCTAATGTCCCTACTGTTGCTGATGCTGAATCGGCAAGTGTCGGTCAGGAGGGTGGTTCAGTGGCCACCAGCAACCAACAAATACATGCCCCTTCTTCTCATAATCTATTGCAAACTTTATCTCATTCAGCAGGCTCTCATTGGCGCTATCAGCCATGCAATTTGTTCAAGTTTGACCATTCCAGCCAGGCAATATCATGGAATGGTTTTCTTCAACAGCAACAACAAAAACGTTCAACAGATTCCGCTGCGGGTAATGCCAGCACAGATGAGCCCAGCAATAATGACAACAAGAATGGAAATGTCGATTCAGAAACAAAGGAAAACAATTTTGTCATACCAACCAATAACAGTAATGTGTGCATGAAAGAAAGCGAGACGCCCAACAACGCCAACAATATCAATAGTCGTCTATTTGATTCGCTTCAAGGTATATGTGGCCCAAACCCGGATAATTTAGTGGTTCTCTACGATATCCTCATTCATAATGTTAACAAATGGCCAATAGACAGTGTTGATGTTGCATCTGGTTGTGATAATCAAACAAACGGTGATGGATCGGGCATCAATGACAAGCGCAATGCTAATAGACAACACTTGATCCACAACAATACTTTACATTCATATCTGATTTGTAGTTCGGAAAAGTTTACCCTGCACATCAATTCTCAGTTGGATGCAATGCTGGAACAAGCCCAAAAAAGCCTGGAATCCGGAATGACCATTGTTTTAGGGTGCAATCAAATCACGTCCATCAATACGGACCCGATCCACCAATCCTGTCAGTCTGGACATGTACTATTGCAAAGTGCGGTAATGGTGGATGTGGCTGTTCAAGAGCTCAATGTGCTTATCATGGCCATGAGTGATTATGGGCAGCACTATTTAGGCTGTATTTGCAACGTTTTGACCACTTTTCAATACACCTGTAAGCGTTTGTACAAAACGGTCACCTCGGAATCAACTCAGTCCAGTCAGCAAACATGCACTGGATCCAATTTGATTTCACATCAATCCAACCTTGCCTTATCCAGTCTGGATCTAACCAATGGCCAATCATTGGTTAGCGGTGAAGCTGCCCCGCTCAATCAAAGATCTGTTCTTTCTGCTGATTGGGCTCGAAACGAAGACATCAATCGTTTGCTTAAATCACAACCCAATTGGAAACAATTGCAGTTTAGTCCAAAATCGTGCAATGGACCAGCCGGAAGTCAACCATCCACATTCACATTGACAGTGAAAGAAGCCAGCCCAAAAAAGCATGAAGCACGCATGATCAATCGTCAAATGTCTTCATGCTTGTCGTTCGATGAATCACCGGAAGTTGTTCGACAACGGAACGCCAAAGAAATCGACATCTTGATCAATCTATTGTCGCAGGAGATTTCCCGATCAGAATTGATATGGCAAGAAGGTCATTTAACGCTTTTGGCCAATATGCATCAATCTTTTGAATGGTTATCTGCCCGCTGCGATCATTTGGTCTATTTGATTCAGCAGCAGCAGCAACAACAACAACAACAACAACAGCAATCCGGTGTAAATGGTGGCTCATCTTTCAGTGCAACCGATCCAAAGTTCGAGGTTTACATAGCCACTTTGAATCAATTGAGCAAGGATTTTGAAGAGATCAGCCAACTCTGTCTATTGGTTCTTCATTTGGAGGTGCGTGTGCATTGCTATTATCATCTGCAAGCATTGGACGCACAATTCTTGACTACTGGTGCGCCTAGCACTATTAGTGGCGTGACAGAACAACAATCTTCCGTATCCGGATCTGGAATGGCTAGATCAGCTCAACACAACTGTTCGGACTTGTCGGACGATGTACGAATTGTGCCACTGTTAGAAGACTTGGAACGAATTCATAGAGAGATAAGTGCTGCAAAACTATCGCCAGCCAAAATGAGCTATCTGTTCGAAGGTCTTGGTCACCTGATGACCACTATTTTCATCAATGCAGCCATGTCGGTGCGTAGAATCAAGCCAAATGGAATAAAACGAGTTTGTCGAGCCATCTACGATATTCAGCGACCATTGTCTACCATCACAAAATCAAGGGAATCAGCGTTGGACTATGCTCGGCAATATTTCGAAATGCTGTTGCTCAATCCCGAAGAAATATTGGCCAGCATCATTGAACGTGGCCGACAATTCAAGGAAGAAGAGTACGTAAACGCAATTACTTTGCTGCATCATAGCGGAATGAGCCAACCCGCTTTGGAACCTACCATGCAACCAAACGATTTGGATCAACACCAATCCAATCAACAATTGCAGCGACTCCTCAAGCGCTTAAAGGATATTTTGGCCGAAGTGACTGCCTAATGAAACACAAAGCCCTATTCTTAATAAATATCTTATTTTTTACACTATTCCCCTCGATCAATCAATATTGATATCAGTCATTGTTCAATTATTTGTTTGTGTCAATAACACCATACTGTATTTGTATTAAAACCATGTTAGTGGCGCTATTACTAATTTCTATACCTCGGACTTGAGGGTTTAGCACAGATTATATCAATTATTAAGAATGTGAACTGGGATTCAATCCGAATCCGAGTTTTAAATTCTTTTTAAAGAATTCTATTTCAAATTTTAAAATTTTTTTTATGTCATTATTGAACCCCCTTATTCTGGATTTTTTTAACACTTTGAAAGTACTTTACTGACATACTGGCAATGTATGAATCGTTTGGATTTTGGATGTGTGTGTTTCTGTTTCTTCAGAACACTTCCATTGGTTTGGCTGGCCGACTTCGTACAAATGAACGACTTTGATACAAAACAGAAGACGCTTTTATACAAAAATTAGACATGAAAATTTACAATGTTGATGACAATTATTCAGAGGCAATGGTTAATGAGTAACGTTGTGACCGATGCCAAAGTTTAACCTCAAGTCATCAAATATTTCACGTTTTTTTAGTATATAAGACCTCTGGTTTTATTTGGGAAATTCATTCAGCATTCAGCGCTACTGCGATACGGTAGTATTGGTCCGCCGTTTTGGTCCTCCGATCGCTTACATCGTTCAAGTCGATGACGATAATGATATCGATGCTTTCTGATTCGGCAAAACACTCACATTGGCTTGTATAGCCGAAGAAAAAAAAATTGATTTTTTTACACTTTGAAAGTACTTTACTTGTATACTTGCAGTGTGTGAATTGTACTTTTTTGAATTTGTTCATAATGATTTTGGCGCCGAAAATCAAAACCTCGATTTTGAAGCTACGCTCGTTACGCTTTTGAAATACATGTTTTTTGATTGTTAAAATTCGGTTATCGATGTTGATATAACCTAGCTGAGAACCTCCGCTGATATCTATACTATGTTTGTGAAAAATTTCAATAATTATGATTGGGTGGTTTTGCCGTGATTGTGCGCGTACCAAAACTACCCTTCTTCTTTTATTATATAGAGAAGATGAGCGTTTTAAAAAATTATGAACTCAGTTCACCAAGCAACCGCTCAAATGTTAACTCTTTGCATTTTCCATCACTATTTACCCTTTTGCTAAAGGCTTGATTTTTAAGTTTCACAAGCGAGTTAGTCAATTTACGTTTTTTGTTCAAAAAACATGCGCGCAGAGCAAATCTGTTTGTTAAACAATGCGCCAATAGTTAACATCATTTATCCGTCGGCATCCATCTTGTGCACTGCATGCATGCATTGAACACTGCATCGACGTCAATCACTTCGAAGAATGCTGTGCGATCGCAGTTGGGCACTGGTGGGGCTGATGCTTGCTATAGCTATATTTTTATTACATGGCTCGCATGATTTTTTCGTTTCGTTTCAACTTTGCTTTATTCGTGTTGGACCAATTTGGTTTTCACTCCCTCCGCTGATTAAGCGCTAGTTCTGCCGCACAAAAAAAAAACTAGTATAGTCATCAAAAGAATAAGTAAAAAAGTGTGTTCATGTTCATGCTCATCTTGAACAAACTGGTTTTTATGCTTGCTTGCTCACTCGCCTGTTTGCCTGCTTTAAGCTTGCTTGCCTGCCTTCCTGCAATACTTCATCAGCACCAATATTCACTTGTTTTCTGTTTGGCTTGTTCTTCGTTTTTGTTCGACTTGCTTTTGCTGGAAGCATTACCAAAGTTATGCTGCTGTGCGATAGTCTTTGCACTCCCTCCTCAGTCATTATTAGCAGTCGGTTCGCTTGGTGCGTTCTAATAGAAAATAGAATTCCTTCCGTCATTACACAAACATAGTCGAACAATATCGTCCAGTCAACAACGAACGATTCTTTTTTGTGCAAAACAAATTAAACTATCCTATTCAAGTAAGTGAAAACATCAATTGAATCTTGTATTTGGTCACTTATGACTCTTATTACATTACGATAATCCACAGGAAATGGATCAATCATTAATCCGAAGAATGAGGCTTCATTCTCAGGCTGGAAGAATTGTACCCAAGTTGCAGAGTATTGATTACATTAATGATCGTTTGCGGGCCCAGGCCAGCTCAGCTTACAATCCTGGCAAGCATGTTATCCCATCCGAGGGCGAAGAAGTTGATGAAAAGCCGAAAGTCAAACGTTCAAAAGCCAAATCGTTTGAAGAGATTGGTGATCTTGATAAATACTTGGATCAATTCCGTTACAAAGACACCAGGAAGTATTGCTATTGCCAAAAAAATCCACATCATCCAATGATTGGCTGTGACGATGAAGAATGTGCTTATCAATGGTTTCATTATTATTGCGCTGATTTGAGACCTTGGGCTTTGCCAGTGGAAAAATGGTATTGTCCAGATTGTCGTAAGAAAGAAAAACACTCGCTTTATAGCGCACATGGCTTTATAGCTGAGGGTCTATTGTTCCCACTGGAGGGTTGCATTAGTCTCAATTCTCTTTCAGCAATTAAATCATCTACCAAAGTTGTTGCTATTCCCAAAGAGCTTTTTCCCCCTTCACAACTACTACCTTCGCAATAAATGCGATGCAATGCAATCTGATGGGATGGATCGTAAAGGAATTCCACAAATTACATCTAAATTACATTCTAAATTACAGTATTTAAGATTATTCAACACGTTATTCTAATCCAGAGAGAGTGAGAGTGAGAGTGAGAGTGTGTGAGAGAGAGAGAGACACTATTGCACACGCAGATATACACACACACACACACACTGAAAAACATATTGGAACTTTGATCTCATCGAATAGGAACAGAAACATTATTTGCTTATTTTCACATATTATTTCGAGCTTTTTTGGTTAGCTATTTGGTCAAAGTTGATTGGTTCAGCCAGCATTCTATAACTTTATTAACATTTTAATCTCTGTTCACCTATTCGATACATTTATCAAAACCAAGCAATTCTACACCCACATAACCAACACTTGACACACTCGGTCCAAACATAGTCATAGTACCAGTTTATTGATCCAAAATTTCATTTTGTTTTAGAGTTTTAACCAATAAATAACTGTGTTTTAGAAACATTCGATCGTGTTAAAATTTTGTCACAACAATAACAGGCTACCATGAAGGTAGATGCATCAATTAATTCATAAATTCATTGATTGGTTGGTGACCATCCAAATATCTGGCGTAATGTTTCAAGACATTTTGTCCTATCTGACTCCAGAAATGGTCGATAGCGTTCGTGGTTGCATTTGGCAAGCATTTCAATATTTGATCATTCACTGTATTGAAATGTAGCAAATTCAGAAAATGACTCTGTTCAATGTCACAACACCAACGAAAATGTCTGAGCACTAATTGGTCACTATCTGCGTATGCATTGTTCAATATGATTTGCGAAAATTGATGGGTATAATGAAAACCAAACCACTTGGGAATGAACAAAGTCAATACTGAAGAAACGCTTAAATTGATCAATAAATTTGCCAATACTAAGCTTATACTATCAGCCATCTGATAGAATACCATCTCTCTGCCTTTCTCAAACAACCAGACCTGATGGATACCCATATGTTTGACTAGCCATGGTCGCATCAAGATTATTTTAGATCTATATGAATGACTCCAAGCAGTTTTTTGGCAATATATCGAATTGGGCACCAGCAAAGCTGATTGCTGCCATAGCTTGCTGTAATGGTGTTTAGGCAAACTTTTATCTGGCATACGGAAATTTTGGCTGCAATCAGGTTTGTTTGGCCAGTGTGATTGTGCCAGTCTACATCTGGTGGCATCCAATTCATAATATTGAGAAGTGGCCAGATTAAATTCATGACAATGAAATACGTTGGCAAGGGATACAGCTACAAAAGATAATCTGGACCCATACCATTCTTCGATTAGCTGCATGATTGTGTTTGGCTGTTGCTCATCAACCGTCATTTGCTTTAACTGTCGACCTTGATTGATGAACACAAATTCATCAAGATCCACATGCAATTGTACCGAGAAAGGATATTGATTTAGGCAATCATTGATGGTGACCAATTGGCCACCAGCGTGGATGTTTTCCTGCAATCGTTTAGGTAATGGGAATAATTTCAATTCAACATCGGGCATCGAACGCAATAATTTGACAAATCTGTTGATTTTGTTCAGATTTGATGGATCATCATCAACAACATGCTCAAAATCATCCACCATATAATTGTGATAAGGATGGCCGGTTTCATTATCATTATCAATATCATTAATGTATGGGTGGTAGTGGTAGAATACTATGCGATCAAATCCATTTAGCCGGTAGTAAGAGATGAATTCCAAAATATTAAGCACGTTTATGGAGCCAAACAAAGCTCGGACACAGACCACGGAAGACACTAGGAATATTTATAAAATTAGCATTTGTTGAATGTAATCTAGTACAACATATACCTGATTCTTGCTTTTCAGGTGTGTATCGAATGTGAAGCCGATCAGATACCAAACCGCTTAATTTCGATATAATCTGAACCGATTGTAAACGAACCATGGTTGTTATTGAACAGCTGAATAGGGCGGCAGTGTATCGATGGTCATGGTGTTCCGGAATGCAGCTAAGCTGGGCTGTTGACTTGAATTTTTGATCGGAATATGGAGAATGAACAATGCAATCAAACTTTGCATTTACAGGCTCCAATATGTAATCGATGAGCTGGTCGGCGCAATAAATTTGTCTATCCACGATTGATATGACCGTAATAAAGTACTGCTTCAACATGGGAAGTTGATCAGAATCAGAACTAGCAGCATTTGAAAAAAATCTTTCCCCGCCATTCATTTTTTGGTTCAATCGAGCATAAGCGTCATAAAAATAAATATGCTCCGATATATTATCTGCAATTATGTGCAACATTTTTATTGAATGCAGCTGATTTTTTCACATTCACATTACTTACTTATTAAAATAGAACCAAGAGAATAGCTGCCCATACGAATAGTGGCCTGATCCTGGTTTATGGTCGGCTGTTTAGATCGCCATGTATGCTGCTCGCCACAAACATCATCATGGAGAGCAGTGTTGGCTTTTGATTTATTGAACGACTCTACATTTATACCGGATGAGAGGGAAGTGTATATTTGTTCGCCATCCTTTAATGAGGATTTATTGTAAAAAAATAAATATCTGTGATCATTTGAATGAAACGAATTTAAATATATCAAATAGTAGAGAAAAGTGATCACTGATGAAAGACTAATTAGCATCAATAGTTGTCTGGTATTGAACACTAGAATCTTGAGAAGTAATTTTTGCATTATATCAGAAGATAAAACCATCATATCAACATCGATATTGGATAATTGGATTGATGGATTGTTGTTTTCTATTAATATTGATCAAAATCTAAATATCAAAGTTATTATCACCAAGATTCAATTGTATTCGCATTATTATACGAAATAAACAACCTTGCTCTTTACAAGCTCTATTATAAAGCTCTAGCTTATTAGTTATTTCTTGAAACGGTAGATGGCTGCAATTGCAAACGTTTCGCGTCAAGCGTTACGTTGTAGATGTTCATGTAGATGTTCACCGATGATCGATAAGCACACCAAACACCATCATTGCAATCGCTTTTACAATGCATTACAAAGAGGTGTAAGTTAAGTCAAGGTCGAAAAGAGAAATTGAGCCACTAGTGGTTGAACATCCTTATCCTAAGCAATTCCTCTCGCTACATCATGGGGATTTTGGTTTTTTTTGTCCCAAAAAACTCGGGAATAAAATTGCAATTTTATTCCCATCATATAATTCAATCTTAAGGTTTTCCCTGCCAAGATTTTTGTTAAAATGCTCGATTTGCTGAAAAGCCAGGCAATGCAAAAACCGAAGCGAGTTAAAGCCGAGATAAAATTTCTAACATTAGGTGTTGTATAGCTGTGTGAAAATCAATGTGGTGAAGGTGAAGGTGAAAAGAAAATTTTTTGCTAAACCATTCAATTAGATTAGTTAATGATCAAGCCAATACAGTTGAATATCGATGGATTTAATACAATTATAATGTGGTGAAAAAGTAATTTTATTTTGTTTTTATCTATATAATAAAAACTCAAAACAAGCAACGCATTGAGCATGGAATGAACAACCAGATTTAATGAATATGGATAGAAAACAAATGCTGCAAAGACTTCATTACAATTATTTAAATGGCCATCAATTGTTCCGGCGAACGGTGACCGTGTTACGTGATTATGTGGATCACAACAACACAGAAAACAACCAACCAACAGCAAGAGTTGAATGGTGGAACGAAATGTTGAAAAAATATGAAAAAATTCTTGCACAAATCCAAACCAATATACAACAATGTGAACCAAACAATATGGTTATAGAAGATGGTGGTAAAAGATGGGGGCGACCAGAACAAACAATGCAGATAACATCTGTCCATTTCGATAACATCTGTCAGAGTTTCGATGCAATCAATCACCAGCTACCAGCTATGTTAGACATTGCCGATGATTTGACCGCGCCACAGCCAGCAGCCATAGGTCAATCGCACAAATATCCATCATCAATCGATCATGGCCAATCGTTGAATTGTGAAATAACCATCAATAGCAATGAACAAAATGCACACTTCAACCATTATTCACCATTATCATTGTTGATGAATGATGTTCATTCGCCAGTTTCGATCCAACACCATCTTAATCCTATCAATGATGACAATTGGCAAGATTTGAATAAAATCTATGAGGATATTGCCAATCATTTTCAACAAAATCCACTAAAACAAGAAAATAATGATTCTTCCATTGAAAACCATGTTTACTATGCAACACCATCCAATCAATGTTCGTCATCAATGAACGCCACAAATATCTGCAGCGATCAAAATTTTGCTTCAGCATTGAACCCATCATCAAGAGCGACCGTCACCACAATTGATAGTTTATTTCCGAATGTTGCTGCTTCAATCGATGATGATAATTCATTTTATTCATCATTTTGAATTTATATTATTGCATTATTTTGTTCAATTTGAATCAATTGATTTTTAATTTATATGTAGTATATAATAGATTATTTCACACTGGATCAGATTTTTCCGAATAATTCCGTTGGTCAACTCAGTTATTCAACTTTGAATAGAAATGATTTCAATAAAGAGATGGCGCTGCTATTGTTGAGCTCAAGACTAAAACACAAATATTCTCTATTAAATCAGGTGTTTGCCAGTAAAATATTCTTTTGAGAAAATCTTTTCGCTTTATTTTAATCGCCATCACTATCACAGACAATGTTGAGTAGTTTTAGACAAAGATTTCGCAATTTGGCTGATACATTACGGTTCTTGCCTCAAGCACAACGCCGTAGATGGTGGATTTTTGGAATCTGTGCTACAGCATCATCAACTGCTGGTGTTTATGTTTCATTGCAAACTTTTTTTTTGAAAAAGTCTATCAATCATTTGCAAATGTACAAGTGAGTTATCAAACATTAACATTAGCATGTGCTATGCTAAGCATATTTGCATATTAACATTTAATCCATTTTGATTGAAATTTTGTTTTAGAATGAAAATGCCGTTACCTTTGAATCCTGAACTTGATCAATTGTTTCATTCTGTGATTGAGGATGAAATGAATCGAATCAAATTTAACCAAAGTTATCCGTTGTATTTATTCAATTTTATCGGTTGTGATGTATGTAAAAGAACCTTGTTGTTTTTGATGGCAGAATGTTGTCTAAATTCTGTTGTTTTGTAATCAATTAAACAGATATATTCAATGGGTAACATGGCTTTGCCAACCGGTGCTGCCATTGGAGTACCATTCAACTACAACATGGATAGGGTGCAACAACTGGATCCAAAAGATTTACGATTGTTGGGCCGTTATCGTGTCAAATATTCGACAGATTCGCCCATGATCAAAAAACTATGTCAATCCTTGATATTGAGCAATCATGCCAAGCGCTACATTTTTGCTCACCAAATTCACCTAGTCAATTCAACATATTTTTTTGTGAAAACTTTCAATATAATCTTGGCTACTGTTGGTTTGGTTTGGGCTGTACCTAAATTCCATCTATTCTTACGTTCCAAAAAGCTTCCTGTGTTTGGTCGAATGATTGCCATCTCTATTTGCGCTATACTTACCGGCTTTTTCGGATTATTTATTGATGAAATATTGGATCATTCATATGATATCTATATGCTTAAAAAAGTTCTTAAAAACAACCCAGATTATTCGGATGGTGCTCGAGAGTTTTATGAGAAGCTGCTTTCACGCAACCAGGCGTTGTTCCAATTGATGGGCGATTTAGGGAAACATTTCTACACAGAGAATGGAGCCACCAAGAAACTTTTTGGATTATTGACCATTTCCCACCATAAACACTTGCATCTAACAGAATCGCTTAATAAATAAAAAAATTGAACAGCTTTCAATGGTAGTGTTACATTCCAAAACGCTGCTTTAAAAAACAAATCTTGGTTTACTTTCAAAATATTAATTATTCTGGAGCGAAAAATAAAAGCAACAGTGACAATCATAGGACAATATGGTTTTATTGGTAGCCATGGTAATAATAATGGTAATAATTCTTGTCATCATTGGCAAAAAACAGAATCATTTATATATTGGCAACAACTACAATAATTGTTGGTTACTATGATTTGATTAATCAATAGATCAAACAAACTAACACGATAATGAATTAGTATCCATCTGTCTATGGCTAATGTCCTATGTGCACTCCATAGGATATAGTTGATGCATCCAATCAATCTACTAATACTCAATATCAGATTGAAAATCAACAGCCTGTTGGCCTAATAAATATACAGCTCAATATAGCTCATTGGCACATAATTGTCCACACCCCTTATAATTGATTTAAATAAATTGGCTTATGGTGCTGTTGCTATTGGCGCGTGCAGGCAGAACATCTCGCAGCTAAGCTAAAACAGCAGCCAATATTCAGTAGTATACTACGCAAGCAGCAAAACTTGAACTCAACAAAAAAAAAACGCCAACGCGAATCAACCACCTACGCGCGTGCCATTTATTAAATTGGCCCTAATGTCGTTTTTCTGGTGGCAAAACAAAACAAAAACGGAAATCATTGATTTCCTCTGGCTAGAATTTTTTCAGCATAGAAAATCCCAAACTATGCACACTAAAGTCTGCTCTGGGTGTGTCACTTGATGGATGTTTGGCGAGCGACATGTAAACTATAAATTGAACCAAGCCAAAATATTTTCAGCTAAAACTAAGCTGAATTCCAAAAAAGGCTTGCGCCCGCCCTACAGCAACATTTGTTAGTTTTCTTATTTACATTATCGTTGTGCGAGGTCGTATTCATCTTATATACATTCTTTTTTGCTGTTTCTTCATCTTCTATATATATAAATAAAAATATTCAATGAATATAGCTGTTTTTGTTTTTATTCTCCTCTTCTCTGCGTTTTGTATGCTCACATTCATTAATAGTGGTGCCAACAAAAAAAAATTCTTTTCTAGAATATGTGACTAGATACTAAAAAAGACTTAATAAAAATCAAGCCGAACCAGTTTCCCACCCCTACAATTTGACTGAGAGAAAGGAAGAAAAAACAAAAGTTTGATTTTGACTTAAATCAAAAAATATGCAACGACACCAACAACTGTGTGAACAATAATAATTTTGCAAAATTTATTGATTTTAGTACACTATCACTGAACTTTTTGATGCATAACGATCTGCCCGGTGCCACAACTGTTCAGCCAATTTTTCCTATACCCAAGGGACCATCTTTGATTTGATTCGCAAAAGCATACCAGTGTTTGTGTGCCTTCATCAAAACAGCGGCAAGTCGGAAATCATGGCCAAGCTTTTACAAGAACGTCTTCGGTTTCGCCTGTTGCGTGCGGTATTATTCGTGTCAAACGTTACCTCATTGATTATCAATGTTTTGATATTGATATTTGGGCTGAATTTCATACGAGCTTTCATACGAGTTCCGGACGCCACCGATAGCCCGTTACGCACATTCTCTGCAATCGAATGCTGCCTATGCACTATAGCCCTTATTGGTATTATAATGAGACATTTCTATACATTTACTCTTTACACCATGTTGCTGATAGTGTATCTGGTCTGTGCAGCCATTTTCACCCGTGTTCCGATCGTTTGGTTCTTTCTATTGGGATTTATTCTGGTTTGCTTGGCCCTGTTGTTTGATTACTTGTTATGGCGAAACAAGAAACAATTGGAAGAAATGCGCCAAGATAGTCCATACCAAATATGAGCCTAAATGCCAGGAATTGCCAGAATGAAGTATTTTTGAATAGTGTTTTGTCCCAAAAATTTCCCGATGCCTTGAATTCATGTTCTTGATTAATGTTCTTTTCTTGCATTATTTGCAAACAAATACAAATTGTTTATGTTGGAAAATTCCCCAAATCATTTTGGTGAAAATATGTTTAACTTTGCACATTTGCACTACAATGCGCACCAGGTCTGGCAGACATTCAATTCAAAAACTTCGGTCGCCTTGCGACTTGGTGGATCGTATTTTTTTTCTTTTAAAATAATATCACTTAAAAATTCATTAATATAAAACACTCGACACTTTTAAAAAATAATACACTATCATTATATTTAATATATATATATATATGAAAGTAATCAAATTATTAAAAAATATAATATTCAAGATAAAAAATCATTTTACAGTTCCGTCATCATCATCATCATCATCATCAGGGTTGAATTTCTTTTCCAATCTCTTTTCCGCTTCAAATGGGAGTGAGCTTACTGCTGCTATCGGTGCTATTGGTTTGATGGCTTACGTTGGGCAAAATCACCGCTCTGAAAGCATCAATTGAGGTGGTGGTGGCAGTCGATTGTGCAACACTAGATGCCGTTGCACTCTGCACTTGTTCGGCGCTTTGATTTGTGATCCTAAAAGTTCAGAATTGATTCAACAATATATTTAGATAATTATTCTGAACATTTTCATAAACAAAGCATAAAGCAGATGATACGTTTAAGTATCAATATGCCGAAATATTGCATTCAAGGTTGAGCCAACATCAACAGCAACTTTGTGTTGAAGACGGCAATTTATATTTAATATTTATATTAATTGGATTGAAGTCCATGGATTATTTATTTGATCTTTACCTTTGATTACTGATTTATAGATAGCAATTAATGAATGGAGAATGGTCAATTGTGATGATACAACATTGGCCCGGAAAAAATCATTAGGCTTTCTGGCTGAAATTGAACCATCCAACCATTGCCACAATTGTTTGTGGTTGCATAGGGGCCGACCAAACACAATTGATTGAGAAGTATCTCAAAATCATTTTGGGCTTTGAGAGCATTCTCATCAGATCAATACAGATCAACCAACTACCGCCACTAACCCATGATCCATGAGGTTCGCTGCTGAAGGTGCCATAAGATTCAGTCGATGGTGTGTCTGCTGCCCAAGTGTCTTCGTCAATATTTGGGAGTATTCGATAAGATCTCTTTCTACTTGGCTATCATCATCTTGAGCCGTCACCGATACCGAGGTTGATGATGTAGTTGCAGCTAATGATGGTGTCATTACTGTAAATGGTAACACGCTGTTGGACGGAGTGGGATACTGTGACAAAACACTTTGTTCATAGTTTTTATGATGATGAGATTTGGCCAAGATCTGTGCTGGTCCTTGTTGTTGTTGCTGTTGTTGCTGTGAAGCTGTTACTGTTGCTGCGGGAAGAACATAATTCAAAGGATTGGTGTTCACCATTGTCGATGACGAATTATAATTGACATCAGAGGAATGAACTATTGTTGGTTGCAGACAAACTGCTGGTGGTGCTGATGGTGGTGGCTGATGTTCGTATCCGACCAAAATCATTGGTGTCCGATTTAAATTAGAGGCCATTGATGGTTGTTGTTGTACATGTGGTGCATTGTGATAAATGTTTTGTTGGTTCCAATTTGCTCCAATAGAGTGCGTCATTTGTTGTGGTTGTGCCAAATTAACTGTGTTATGAATCGGCTGAGGTGCAACGATTATCAAATTCTGGTGATTACTCGGAAACCTGGTGGCCGAAGTTGATGGGGCAAATTGTTGCGGTCCACTTGCTGCAACGATCGATTCCGATGGTATCCAAGCTACGGCTCCACCACAATTGTGGTCCCAAGATACAGTACTGGGTTTATGCTGAGCAAAACCGGTCATTACAAAAGCTGTCTTCGTTTCGCCACGCATCAAAGATAAATTCTCTGTTTGATTGTTCGATTTATGGACGATCGAACCACGTTGGCCGCTAGTCAACGAGGAATTTTGCTCAAATTTCAAACTAAAATTGTCTGCTCTGAACGTTTGAATGGGCCCAGAAGATTGTGATGATTGTTGCTTGATTGATTCACCAAATTGCTGACCACTTCCAGACATCATGGCTACATTGTCAACCATGGGAGCCAAATTAGATTCTCGAAAACGTTTTATACGATTAGATGGTAGCTCCGTTTCGATAGGCCGTTTTTTGATTAGATCAGTGGGCGGAACACTGTCTTCTATTGAACGGTGTATAAGCAGCTCGTGTTTTTTGCGTGGCGACACTATTATTTTAGGATGGCCGGTGATTCTATTAATCGATGAATTTGATGAATTAAGCCTCTGTTTGGATTCTTCAAATCTTAGTTGTTGAGGCTGTGGAAAATTACTATCAGCACTTGGATTTATTTCGGCTAATTTTATCGCTGATCTCGCGGTACAATCAACATGATCCAATTTTTTAGCTGAGATTGATTTCGGATTCCGGAATACACATTCGGACGACTGCGTATCACTTAGTTGGCTGCTGGGAGTTGGCTTAATCGGCACAGCTAAATTGTTTACATTTTCGGCGCTAGATTTTTTCGCTAAAATAAGCTTCACTGGATTCTTGTTCTGTATCTGGTCAGCAGTATGCGATATTTTGGGAGCTGCAAGTTTTCCAGTTCCTTCTGAAAGGTTTAAAATGGGCTGGCTCTTGAACGCTTTAACAATTATTGATTGCTGGGATACAATTGAATCATTTGCTTTGCTGCTATTGGCTGCTTCCAAAGAGCTATTTCCTCTATTTATTGCTGTTCGGCTACAAATCGTTTGCTTTGTAATTTCGCTACTATGATTCACACCAGTTGGGCATGCAGTGTTCACATTTAAAATGTTAGCGCCGCCTTCAATCTTGTCGATCGTCTCATTTGATTGCTTGTTAAGCTTCACTTCAGTAGCTTGTGATGGGTGGCAAGCCACTGCAGGCTGCACTGTAGAAGTATGATCTGGGGTGGAGCATGTTGTCTTTACATTGCTTTCGCTTTTGATAGATTTGGTACATGCGCGCAGTTCAGCTAAATTTTGATCATATTCCAAATGCTGCTGCTGCTGTTGGCCTTCTTGTAATTGCCTTAGACTGCTCAATAAAAGGCTGGTTTCAGGATCGAACACAGAATTCAATTGATCCTGGCTAACATCCATCAGATAGCAATTGCCAATATCAGATCTAGTAGACGATGCTGATGAGCTACTGGATCTTGCCGAGCTGTTCTTACATTCAGCCATGTTGGATAGCTTAAGCTGTGGTGCGTTATAATCATCTATTGTTTGATCCACAACGGCTTCAATAAGATCATCAACCGATTCATTGCTACTGGATTGAGAATCATCTATGTTGAAAGATATGTCAATGGCTTCGTCTTCTTCCACACCATCGATGGTGTCCATGAAAGAATCTGAACAAAATTAATATAAAGAACCAAAATTAATAAGTGATTGGAAAATCATATTTTTAGTGTAGATTATAGTCCTAAGCTTTGACAACTTTATATAAATAAAATATATAATCGAAATATGATTAGCCTGGTCAGTTACCGCTAGTAAAATAATTAAAAATACAAATAATCTGAAAGATGTTTCAGATTATGTTCCAATTACCTGGATTGAGTTTCTGTTTGGCCACCGCTTTCCCTTTCCGATTCTGTTCACATTGGTGAAGCGAAAGCCAATCATAGTCGGTATTGACCAAGCAATCATCTTCACAATTTTTCTCCAATTCTCTTCTCAATAGATGGGCGTTGCGGCCGAATTTTCTATAATAATAGTCTTTAAGGTATTCTTTTAATGGTTTTTCGCACGGATCAGACGTAGATTCCTCCAATTCTGATTCTGATTCTAATTGATCATCTTGCTCTTCATCATCATCATCATTATCACCATCACCGTTATTTTCATCATTATTTGTTACATAATTTTCATTTTTTTCACATTGATCGTCTTCAATATTGTCATCAATATATTCATCATATTCATTAATTTCATCATTTTCATCAATATATTCTTCATTTTCATCTTCAATCTCATCAAGATCAATATCACCAATCTCAATTCCGAAACTTTCATCTTTTCCATCATCACTTCCCTCTTGGTCTTCGTCTTTTTGAGTAGGAAATACTTGATTGATGGTGTCATTAAAATATGGGTCGGTTCGAAGGTCGATGTAATACTGAAACGGTTTCAATTTTTCTTTTAGGTTTTGATTATTTTTAATTTGTTCATGTACCACCCGTTCTATTTCCCATTCCATTGTTTTGTGATTGAAAAATTTCTCCATCAATAAGTGTTTGGAGGGCAGCATTTCTTGTTTAGATTGATCCATATCTTTAACCTTCTCTAAATTACTAACTTCCTCGATTTCCTTTTCCGAACTGCTTAATGAATGAATGCCACTGTCAGAATTGTCTGATGTTTGGCTATCTTCATCTTTATCATTTTTACTATCATTATTATGAATATTTTTCTCTTTATCATTATCAAGAATATTTTTCTTTTTTTCATTATTAAAAACATTTTTCTCTTTGTCATTTTTAACTTCATCCGTTTCTTGCAATAGTTGTAGCAAATTTTCCACAAAAGTTTCTTCCTCTTTAATTCTTTCCATTTCCATTCCAAGTGTTTCACTTTGGCCAATAGTGTCAATTTGTTCCATACTTGCAATTTTTTCCATTTTAATCTCTTCTTTTGCATCACTCCGTAAATCTTCATCTATGGGCTTGTATGCTTGGGAATCGGTATATTTTTCTATGGGCCTGTACCTCTCCATAAACTTAACTCTTTCATCATAATCGTTCAATTCAATTTGAGGAAATTCTTCTATTTGCTCCATCTGTTCGATTGGTTCCATTTCTTCAATTTCCACTTGATGCATTAGTTCTTCGAGTTCTGTTTCTAAAATTCGTTCAATCTTTTCAAGCGTCTCAGTCCGTTCATGATCGCCCAACTTTACAATTCGTTCTAGCTTATCCAATAGTTTATTCGATTCAAGCTCTTTGATTGGATCAATCTCTTCCAGTTCTTCTCGTGGTTCTTCATTCTCTTCAAATTCTTCAAATTCTTCAAATTCTTCAAACTCTTCAATTTCTTCAATCTCCTCAATCTCCTCACTTTCCTCAATCTCCTCACTTTCTTCAATCTCCTCACTTTTTTCAATCTCCTCGCTTTCATCAACCTCCTCACTTTCTTCTACCTCTTCAACAAGTTCGAGCTCTTCGAGTTCATCAAAGTGTTGAATCTGCTCATAAAAATATGGTGGTTCAATTCGTTTGAGGTGTTGTCGTATCTGTTCTATTTCAACCAAGGAAAGATTTTTATCAAGTAACATCTCCTCGAATTTCGCGTACAAATCTTGCATTGTCAATTCTTCGAATTGGTCCTCAATTTCATCTAAATCATCATCTTTCAATTCAGTTTTGTCTTGGTCCTCGATTTGCACCATATCATTATCATCATCATCATCATCATCATCATCATATGGATCCTCTCCAAGCAAATCTTCGGTGGCGATTTCAATTTTGGATCCCTCCTTCCATTGGTCATGGATCAAATTCAAACTTAATTCATTCAATCTAGCTGCATAATCCAGCAATATTGAGGCATATGTCTTTCTGGTGTATAGAAAATATGCTTGCATGATGTGTTTTAATATTTCCGGTAGGCAATAACTCGAATGATCCGATGAAATCGCTTTCTGTGGGTTACTTTCTGAGCTAGAATTCTCCAACCAATCGGTGGCCGCACCATCACTAAAACAAATAACCATTTCCAAAATATTTTGTATGACCACATTCAATAGACGATTGAGAGTATTTTGAGCTGGCATCTCTTCCTTTTTTTCTTGTTCATGTTCGATTTGTTCCAATATTGGCTGCAATATGCCATCAAAATCCTTCTTAAAACTTTCGATTAAATTTTGCAACATCAATGGATTGATTGTAACATCTGGATCAGGAAACTTTGGCAATCGGACACGAAAATAATGCTGATAGGCTAGTTGGGCGTATTGAGGATCCAATTTAGTCATATCCGGAATTATATGACATCTATGCCCTTCAATCCGCTTCAAACGCTGCAAGTGTTTTATTATAATCTGATTGATATCACATTTCCTATAGCAGTCTGATTCTTGATTGAAATCGAACGCCTCACCATATGTTTGGCGTAGTGCCCATTCCAAAGAGTCCACTTTCATCCATCGTTGCAGAATGGGTTGTTCGTTGTCCAGATTGATGAAATCCATCTGATGATGTTCGTCTAAATGCTTTTTCAGTGATTGTGGACATGGTAAGCTGACAAACATTTCAGTATATTCATTGATCTCGTCAATGCATTCCCATTCAGAATAATTACACATAATCAATTTTTCTATTGGTTCATTGCTTTCTAGTAGACTTTTTGTGAGATTCTCATGATAATTCTGATAGCAGAGCAAACATACAAAACGATAATAACTTAAATGTTTGCAATGATGGTCGATTTGTTTGGCAAAGGTCATCTCTGAAGCTGTATCAGCCAGTAAAGGCAAAGAACAGTCGGCAATTGAGCCAATATTTTGCTGATAAAGGCGACACATTTGACAAAAATCCGAATACTTGGCATAGTCTCGAAGCAGTATAGGCTGCTTTTGCACGCTATTCATATAGAATTCATCAACCCATAGTTTTAGTTTACTATGGACTTTCTTCAACATATATTCGATAATTTTTTTGCCATCTTCACACTTATCTAGTTGATCTTCTTGAACCAAATGTCGCTCGTATTGGTCGAGCGTATCGAAAAATTTTCCTTTACAAATATCACATTGGAATCTTTCCATCGAATGCTTAATCAAATGCTCATAGAACTGCTTCCGACTTCTCAGACTAAATTTCTGACCACAAAAACATAGCAAATCTTTATGAAACAAATCTGCGACAGAATCAATCTTTATATCATCCATTGGAGATAAATCGTCTTCATCTGATGATTTACAGAATCTGTGCACATTATATTGCAAGGCATAGTGTTCAGGGCATTGAAGACTATTGATTTTGATTTCGCTTTCCTCTGCGCTTTTATCTTCCTTCACTTCGGAGAATTTGCCAAAGGTTTCATCCACGAAACTTTCACACATCTCTGAATCTTCAACATGACTGATCTGTTTTATCTGCTGCGATTTTTCAATAGAAATAGTCGGACTAAGTGAATCTTGACTAAGGAGATTGGATTGTGGCTTCGGATCCGGATCCGGATGATTAGCATTATCACAGCTATCATTCAAATGATTCTTCCTACATAACAATGTTCTATTCAAATTGGACTGTAGATGTTTAACAAATTCTTTGGTAAAATGATCACTGATTATGGCTTGACTGAACCCATTATGATCATCATCATCATCATCATCATCATCATCATCATCATCATCATCATCTTTATCATCATGATCAAAAACATCGAAATCATAATTGGCGGAATTATTTTCGGAATTAATTTGAATCAGTTCATTTGCTGGCTTCTCCATATCCAGTCTATTAGTTGTATTTGGGCATAGATTGACGGATAAGGATGATGAATTACTTGATGAGTCCCATCTTTCCAATGAATCCGATAAAAACGATTGTTCCATTATGGACGGTATGCGTTAAGTTGGCTTTCGTAAAATATATTGATTTTCACACTAATTTGAGAGAACAAAAATTTCAAGTTTAGTCTTAAAATGTTTCAAATGAAATAATTTCGTTTGGATTATTTAATTATATTTACTATGGTGATCGGTATAAAATGGAGACTGGTTCCGGATTTGCAAACCGCTTTAATCAATCACAAGTGATTTTGATCCGTCCAGCCAATCATTCAAACTGTAAAGAGGTTTGATTCTACACCAGTTTCATTGACATTCGCCAAAAGCATCACTCTAATTATTCGCCAACTGTGTTAATTACAATTTATTCAAACACTTTTAGTCTTGAATTTTATTGAAAATCGTTTTTAATATTATACTAAATAATCAATAAATTAAATACAATTTTTTAAATTATCTTTTATTTTATTATCCATTTTTAATTGTAATAAAACAAGTTTTTTTCTCAGAAAATTAATATTTTACAAATTTTCAATTGTAAAGTTAAAGAATAATGTACAAATCATTATAAAACAGGGCTCCATAGGATTGTCAATCTTTGATAGAAGTGTAGGAATTTCCATTAATCAATTCTGCAAGCTTTCCAAGCATTTTATTTGGGTATCAATGGCTTGTGGGTTCTCGTTCCAAATTGGGATCGCTCTGTGTCCAAGAGACTCTGATCGATTTGAAAAACAAATTGTTGCTACTAGGCCCGCCTACCAACCCACCACAGATTTTTACCAAGATGGTGGTTTTGCTTTTGGCGTTGAAATCTGTTTAAAGTAAAGAATGCCGTGGGAATCGCCGGTGAACAGCTACCCAAATGAATCATATTGTTAAAAGAATTCAATGAGGCATTCAACATTTCCAAACAAATCGTGACGCTATGAAGTAAAATTAACCTTTTTTATATTTTAATCAGGCTGGCTTTATTCAGCCATTCTCGATACTTACCCTAGCCCTAACCTGGTCTTAGTCATCAAACGGATTCAGGCAAAATCTCAACCCAAACAGCAAGAAATGTTCCAATTTTTTTGAATCAAAATCATTAAACTGCTTCCGTTTTTTAAGGAACAAATTCTCGACCTAGACGGCTTTTATCCGAAGATTCTTCCAAAAATGAACAGAATTTTGTAGATAATGCGCAAACCAAAATGTATATTTTGGCTTTAATAGATGATGCCTTACCACTATATCACAAATAGCAAGTGAGAGCAAAAGAAAGAGGCAGCGCATGAAGAGCAATGATTTTTATACTTTCAACTGGCTCAGAACAAAACTCTTACCATACAGTGGTTGATCCGCCCGAAGGTGGAGCCAACAATTTGAAGCAATACGATTGGTGGAAAACCTTGTTCAGCTACAAAGTTTATGTTTTTTGTTCTGTGCTGCTAGAACATGTGTTTTAATAAAGCGTTTTTTCGCCTCCAACGCCACTCTGTGCTTCCTAAAACCATGGTCCTTTGTCCTAGGTAAAAAAGCCGGCCAATCAACTTGGGGCAGAAACATTATTTTTACAATTTCCACTGATCCCTCCAAAAACAGATTTTGGTTTATTGCGGCTTTGCGCATTCTGTTGGGTATATCTAATCAACCAATTAGTTTTTATAACAGCCATCACGGTGACCGCCTTCGAGAACATGCAGAGAAATTCACGTTGTCTCGTTGTAGAAAATCTACCACAATCTATCTATCTATCTATCTATCTATCTATCTATCTATCTATCTATTCATTTATGTATCGATTCGATCAAGTATTTTCACTCGTATTTCGGAGGTGTTACTGGCTGCGTTCTTCTGTGCCAAATCTCCGCCTACATTTTGCTCTCTCCTGTCTCCGCTCAAATTTCCTTGCGCTTTTCTCTGCGCCTTCTGGTGGCGGCCATTTTATCCTGCGCTAATTTGACGCACGACCATCCCTCATTAGATTCCGATGAACAGGCAGAGTTGCATATACTTACTTCTTATCAAGTCTTATTGTGTGTGTGTGTGTGTGTTTTTTTTCGATTTTCCAATCTTTCCAAATTGTCGATAATTTTGACCAGTCCGATCTAGCCGGTCTGTTTGTCTGTTTGTTTCAAGCTCTCGCTTAAATACTTTATTTACTAATATTATTATCACTCCCGCTGTTTTTTCTAATGCGAGATAGTGGAAATCATAAAAGTTACAACAGAAATTCATAACTGCGAGCAATACTAGTGCTCGCTAACCATTTTGCCAATCCCTCTGCTTCAGTGCTTGTTTCTATGCTCGGTAAAAAAAACTCATTTTGTAAACACTGCCCTCCATCTATTGTTGACGAGAGCAAGTACTCTTGCTGATGCTTATTGTGCTACAACCTATCGGAGTGCACTGTGCAAGCCTAATTTTTTAAAAAAAAGCCAACAATAAAAGTGAAACAAGATTTTATTTATGTTATTAGAACATGATCAAATAATCGTCTTGATACTACATGAACGATATCCAATTTTTATCCAGTTATTCACCTTTAATCATCATTATCTTCATTTTTGTATATAAGAACATCGTTTGATTGTACATAGTTTTAATTGACTTTTAAAATTTTAGTCTACCAATCAATTTTAATATTGTAGCGAGACTATTATGATTGAGAATGTAATTTTATTATTCGCAAGTGCGAGGCTCATAGATGGTAAAGACTGGTAAACAATTGAAAGGAATGGTGAATTGGTAACATGGATAGAAAGAGTTTATATACGATTTGGATTATCAGATATCGAACAGCTTTTGATGAGTAAACGGTGACAACGATTGATAGAAACTTGACTCATCTCTACAATATAATAATTTTATTTGTAGTCGTATTCAGGTATTCAGGTATAGTTATTTTTGGTTCGGTTTCATCATGGTTGGCTCAATCTCAGTTTTCGGCCGGCTTAGCCCGCTGACAACCGTGTAAAAACTTTCCGAAATTTCTGAAAAACTCCCTTTACAAGATAGTAACAACCTTTTTTTTAAATAAATTTGAATCATGAATCAACCGAACATGTAAAATTTTTATTTTAATTTTTTTATTAAAGGCAAATTGTCGATTATTTCGATTTTCTATAAGAACTTAATTCCAGTCCAGTAAATAGCTGAGCGTTTTTGCAAACTTTTTTGATCTCGTGGCCCGGTACGAGATTTGAGAATTTTTCGTGACCCACCTTATAAGGAAAAAACCCGGCAATGAACAAGAAACACTGGGCAATAAAGGGCTGCGAGTCAGATGAATTTTTATCAGCGGCTACACTTTGGCAAGCGCTATTTTAGCTCATTCATTATTAGCTTTCCTTTTGGTCTTCAACCAACCTTGTTGCTGGTGGGCCATATTGACCTTACGCTTTATACTTTGACCTTTTCATTCAATTATAAAGGAGGGAGGAAAGTAAATTTTGCAGTCACCAACAATACAGCAAGATTTGCTTTTTGTGTGCCGTTTTCTGGCTAGTTTTTAGTTTGGAGAGCATGCGCAATCCAATCGCGTAGTCTTCACGCATGCTAACCACGATCTCAACTTTCGGTTGCATTCGTTTCAAGTTGCACTGGCAAGAAATTTCTTTCGTATTTCTTCCAAACAACTATTCGACCTTGTACATGTGGAAACCGAGCGGCTATACTTGCCAGTGTGGAGTAGATACCAGAAACCAGAAATAAGCAGATTAGTTTGCAAAGCATTAGTTGCTATAAGATTTCATGCCATCTTGAATATTTTTCGTTTAATAATTTGTTTTTGGTTGATATTCCTCTTTGATTTTTGTTTCTTAAATGAGTCAGATGGTCAGCATTGCTTGTTGCATTGCTTCCAAATAAAGTTTCAATTCTCTGCTAATCAGCTGCAATAAATATTATCATTTTATTTTCCATTTTTACTTAACAAGCTAACAATTGGTTTGGTTTATTATTTGGTTGTTAACTTGATTTTTATCCAACAAAAATGGAAAATAATGTTTTTCAGCAACATGCCAACGTGCTTCGCCATTAGTTAGTGCACTAGCGTTGATGGCAAGAGGATAAGAGGAAACAACAAAATAGCTGCCAGTGGTGCTGTGGCAACCATTATTATCATACAGTATCTCTGCCATTTCAAAACCACCATTTCTCGCTACCATGCAATTGAATGCACATTGCGCGCTGTTTTTGCTGTAAATTCTCACAACCACCAACAAAGCTGCTCGCAACACAAAGACCTTTCTATACCAGTTTTTGCAAGTCAGTCGTCATTATCGATATGATCGTTCCTTTCCTTGCTTCTCTTACTCAACAACTTTTTCAAACAAAAAAAAAGCAAAAACAACAACGTGAAGGATTTTTGCAGCTAAATGGGCGTTGGTTGTATTGCAAGTGAGCACGCATGTTCCTCTAAGATTGGTCAAAACGCAACGTGTGTCGCAAAATGGCATGCTTACGCGTCAACTATGCTTTTTTATTACTAACTCAATGTGTGACTAGTGCCGCCTGGTAGCGCAAAATGAATACACTTAAAAATTTCCACAGATCAATTTTGTACAAAAGGGCAATTGGTGTACCATCTTTACCACGTTTTACAGGTGGTGGTTCTTAATTTAATCACAAAGTTTTTATATACTTCTCACATTTATTCCATCTACGGGAGTGTAAGGGAGCGCTTATAGACCAAGAAATTAATTAAATTAAATTAAATTATTGTTATTGCTTACACAATAGTAGCATTTATATATTTATATTTAGACATATTGGACATATTTAGACATATTGGAATGGTCATCAAGTCAATCAGCCTTGATTTGTTTGTTTTGGAAATCATTGCTAGTGCCATCATCACGATGGTTATTGATAAGAGGATCATTTCTGTTGTCCAGTTCCCTATTACGAAGTATATCCCTTTTGGCCAACTTTTCGCGCCTATGCACTTGATATTCAACGATCAAACGACATGCCAACATCAATGAGAACACTATGCATGGAGCTATTCCTTAGTTAGGTGCGAAAAAAAATATTCACACATTCAGACAAAATTAATGAAAAATTCAATTTAATCAGTGTTAGTGTAATACCAGTGGTATACTTACTATCAAATTTATGTCCAGCACAATAATTGTTATAAATTGAAATGGTGGTCATTACCATCAAGGTTAAATTGGCGATGATTTTTGCTTTCGGAAACGGTATTAACACCAAGGTGGCGCCCATTATCACCTCCAAATAACCCCATATTGTCCGATAGCAACGTGGCGATATTTTCCAACCAAGATAACTTGAGAAGGGCCCTAGTTTAGAGAATTGAATAAAATTGCGCCTTAGTTCACGATGGATATCCACGCTGATCGATGGTGATAATTTGAATGCGCCCATTAGCATAAAAAACGACCCGAGAAAAATCGACAAAACGGTCAACACGATGGATCGAGATCGCCATAGATTTGCATTGAGTAGCTTCATTTTTTTTTCAAAATAAATAAATGCCCGTTGATTTTGCGTTTAGCCTCATCAGCCAGGTCAAGTTGTCAAGACCAAGACTAAGGTTTTTCGGTTTTTCGGTTTTTCGATCTATTGTCTATGATGGACCATCGAAAAATATACTGCTATATAATTGTTCTGATGTCTATCCTCAATAGAACCGGAACAGTGTGCGCAGTGAAAATCTGCATCCTAGTCGAACCAACCACAACTGGCAACATTCTTTAACTAAGCGCATGCCATTAAACACCTGCCTGCAAAATGTAGATGTTTGATAATAATTTAGCAAATGATCAATTTATTCAATAATCAAAAACGTTTGATCCAATTTATTGGGCAAAAACGTTTTAAAACATCCAAAAAGCATCTGTAAACAATGGACAGATCAATGCCAATCTCGTTCAAGCATAACTTCCATTCCAGGCAGCCATTGGTCCGTTGAACAATTTGGGCTGTTGTTGTTTAATATAATCAGAAATACGAGGCAACGATTCAAATCGTTCATGGTATTTTTTCAAATTTTCAAATTTTCCAAACACTTCCGGTGCCAAAACTTTCAATTTGGACAAGTATTCATAGAGGTAGAAATCTGCATAGGAAATGTTTGTGCCAGCAATAAATGGATGGTCGCCTAGAAACTTGGACATCAATACCACTGTGTCCGGCAATGCTTTCAAAAAATCCGGTTTAAGCTTTTCACAATTTGGATCATAAGCAATACGGCCCATTGCCAGAACCATATCGACTGTTTGTTGTTCGGCCAATGAGATTCGGATCTCTTCCTGTTCGTTGTTGCCAGTCAATTTGTGCTTACGTCCCAAATAACGAAGAATGGCTATAGTTTGGGTCATTTTGACATCACCATCAATGTAATATGGCAACTAGACCAGAATAAGGGAGCATGCGATTAGTCAATTGTAAGTTGTTGGTTTACGTTTCACGTTTACGTAAACAAACTCACATTGGGAAAGTCCAATCCTAGATTGAACTTATCGTTCAACCATTCAGAGCGATCGTAGTTTGGTGCTGGTCCAATTTTGTAACGTTTGTCATTGAAATCGACACCTGCATAAGTCAATAACAAACGGATTGGCTGACCATACTGTCCATCCAATTAGAATCATTTTAGATGCCAACCAAATCAGATACTTACGCCGCGAATATCCCAATAGCCTACAGTTGGTTTGCTCATGTTTTTTTCGATGTTTTTGTTGGTTTCGATGTGCAATTCAGATCACTTTTAGCCAGCAGAAGAGTTGTGTGGCTGTGCCAAGCTGCATGCCTATTTTTATACACAAGCTTGTTGTGGCACTTAAGTGGCAGTGGTACAAAGTATAGAAAATAAAGTACAATCCATCATTGAATGTAACGCAAATGTTAAACATGATAACTTGGACATACGTACGTAACAAGATGGATGTTTCCATGCCAACACTGCGCAATCAAACATAGTGCCTGCATAGATACCCCATGTTTTAGCTGCCAAGACTTGGACAAAAAAATAATGGAGATTGCCGAAAAAACACCAATCACTATAACCAAAGTTCTAGAAATTTCGCACAAAAAAATTGATTCGATTTTCCAGACTGAATTGCAATTTGATAAGCATGCACTATCATTGCTGATTTCTATTCTGTTGCCATATGGCCATAACTTTGTCAACCAGACAATGATTTTAGGTTCGATAATCATCCTGATCAATATAATATAATCAGCCAAAATATTGGATTATCAAGAAAGCGCTTTCGGTGTCTTCTCCAAATTAAAAGGCTTTTTTGAAGCCATTTTTTTTGCCCAAATGATGATGATTGATGTCTGGCCACATATTTTCCATTGATGCATTTGCTGTTGACGTTTCGATATGAGCAGAATGCTTTATCGAATATAATATAGCTAGCCAGTAAACGAGTTGGTAAACGGATCCCATAGTAACATATTTTATTGGAGCACAACTTATACGCTATCAATGAAAAAATATATTTCCATATCATGGCATTTGTTTGCGAACTAATACTTGTAAATATCATGCCATTTAATGTTACATTCTAAGAACATAATTTTACAACAACAGCAACAACAAGCAAACGGATATTGATTATTTATTAAAACACAAGTCCACTGCTCATAAGATACTCACAAATCCTGGATATTCCAGAGGGCTATACCGATATTTTTAGAACAACAGCATTAATAAGAGGCTAATCGATGCATTAATTTGGTTGAACAACAACCAGAGCTTCAGCATCAGCAGCTTAAGTTGTACCGTAAAAGTATATAATTTAAGATATTTATTAGCATACATCGGAATGTGTGTTTGTGTTTGTGTGTGAATGGATAAAGAATTAAAAACCGAATTGTGCCATTTGAAAACAATAGCCCAAAAGGATAAAACGAATAATGGATCTTGGTTGTTGGGAATTTGGAAGTCTTCGAAAATAATATCTTTATTTCGTTTTTCTTTAATCACAACGAATTTTGTTTTGTTTCTTATTGTTTCATTATTAATTTATTTTAATATGCGTCCGGCCTAGCGGTACGTGCCATTCTACAATTAGGAGAGAAATGCATAGAGAATAAAATAAAATTAATCAGGATGAATGACTGGATGTCAGATCAAAGCTCAGATTAATAACTTGCTCTTCAGGCAATGGTCTACGTCGATATTCACTTTTTGTGGTCAAAAATGTTACTAAACCAGCCAACAAGCAGATTAGTAAGCCTATCATATTGACCAGTATGCCGTTGAATGAAATGTCTGAATATTTTGGACTGAAACAAACAAATATAAAAAATTAGCCGACTAATTTAATGCCATTGAATGCATTTTTACAAACTTTTTCAAAGCAAAAATAGCTTTTTCATTTAGTCCGGTGATGCAAGTTACCGATGCCAAGATAAAAATGGCCAAACCCAAAAATCTATGAAATGGCATCAATTTTGAACGCATTGTAAAGGATGCACCGGGAAACAAAAACGCCACAAAGCCGGCACTGAATTGCGAAACAAACAACAACCATGTGGTTATACCTAGCCATGAATGTAGTGAATAAAAGTGGGTTATATTTTTATCTTTGTGAAAGTAGAAAGCAGCATATGATCCGTATAGGGAAACAACCATAACTGCCGCATTCAAGATTGTATGAAATAATTTTAGATGCTGTTTCAGTTGGCCCCGCATCGAACGATATATCAGCATAGCTAAAATAAAAATGGTATAAAATAAAATTAATATTTTTAGTAAAATAATTGCAGCTAATAATCAATTTGTATCAATATAATAATAATAACAACAACAAACAAACAAACAAACAAACAAAATTCAACAATTCAATTTGATATTGGCACATTACCATTGCTATAAATGAAAATGAAACCCAAAAACATCAGAGTTGGATGAAAATTGAAGAATTGCTCGGATGATTGGACACCAATACCGCCAACATATTTGGAAAGCCAGATTATCAACAAAATCAATATCAATACATTAACCGATTGTGCCGAATAATATAGACGATCATAGAATTTACGATCCACTACTGCTAAACCATCTTGACCAGGCGATGCCGGTTTTGAATCAGGTTCCACCATCATCATTGGAATACAATCGTTTGGCAGATTGGTATTGCTATCTAGCGAAGAGTTGGAGGATCTACTATCCAGATCTGTTTGCAAAATTCTTCTCTGCAAATGTTTGGCCGCTTGATGATGGCCTCCGTTCGATTTGATAACTGCTATTAAAATCAAGAATAAATTAATAGTTGTTTATTTTTGATTCAACAATAAACTAATATAAGTTCACAAAAAAACAAAGCTTTTATTTGATGCAGATGTCTTGTTTTCGTGTTAAAGCTTCAAATCCTTACTCGATAGTTGTTTTTGTTGGGTGTGAGTTTTGATTTCATCTCCATCATCTCCATCATCATCATAATTATTACAATTAACTCTTTTGTCATTCCCATCATTGCAACTCATTGTTTTCGTTAGAAATTACACAATTCAAGTTATACAATATCTTTCTCTTTGGTTGGCTGACTTTTGGTCTGTAATTTATTTTGCTTGCTTCTCTTTAACTAATTTTCTCACACTAGGTCAAAAAATAGACCAAAACACTGGATACAAAATTAAATGATTCTAAAAGGTCACCACCGAACAACAGGCGAGAGAGAGAGAGAGCATGTTCTTTTCAAAAATTAAATAAAATTCCAAAATTATCGATGTTTAGACAATACACAACATTGCGGTAACTAACACGCAACCAAACAGAGCTAACCAACAGATTAATCACTCAAATCGACTAAAGAGATATAAATGTAAGTGACAAAAATATCCTACTGATAATCTCACCCAAAGTGATGTGCCGCCGTCGCCGCTGACAATATTTTTAAAAAATATTATTACACTACTGCTTTTTGGAACAGCCCAAAAAACTTGACAACCACAGATCTTTATGTGACCTTTTTTGAGTCCCGGAAATATGTTACAGAAAAGCGGCTTAAGTTGGTTGCCAGTTTGAAATCGGCAGAGTTATTTTCTGTCTGTTGTTGTTGTTGTTGTTGTTTGATTTATGCTGCCAACGCATCATAAGCTACACAAGAAGAATGCGCCCCAAACATTGACAACAACGCCAACGTCAACGCAGAAGCAAATACGATGAATGTGTGAAGCCACAAAAGTTGGAAAGTTCCAACGTGGAATATTTTGAAGTCTGGACAGCTAGAACTTGTAATTCCTTACACTTGTTTAGCTTGCTTTAGTTAAAATCTAAAAAACATGGGCATTGTTGCACCTACATAATCACAAACAGAATGATGATTGTTAGCTTGTTTTTTAGTGCCACAAAGCAGCTGCAATCTATATAATCTCAATATGCCACACTGAATAATTGAACCAAAACTTAGATGGCATTTTTTACCAATAATAATACGCCGATAAAAATAAATATGGATTTAATTACAATCATATAATATGAAACGTTATAATTAGCAAAAAATCCATTAGTTTGTCGTCAAGGTCCAATCATCGTCAATTGAAATATAAATGGAATAATGTTTCAGACAAACATTTAAGAATGATCTGCACTTTTTATTTTATTAATCAATTATCAATTTCATCAGAGATTGTCATAGAGCTCAATCATCAACATCATCATCAAATGGCCACCTATTTCACAATAATTCCTGTCAGTGTGTTCAAACAGTTGAACATCCAGGATTTTCATTGTCATTGACTAAATGACAATGATTATTGCACTTTTCTACTGCAGTTTAGTTCGACACGTACGAAATTATTATCATATGCGTGCTGAACTATCAAAGTGGAACCAACTCAAAAACCATTGATAGTATATCAAACAGTATATCAATAGAAAACAAAAAAAAATACTCACGAATTTTGATTGCTTTCTTTTTCAACTATTTGATAACAAAAATTTTATGTTAAAAAATTAAAAATTGAGCTGTTGTCAACCAATCGGTTAGATTGATTCTGATTTGCTGAACAACAAAAAAAAAGCTCAGAGCAGTAGCCTTCGGAGTTGCTATATAATGCCTTTTGTACGCGAACTAGTTGGCTGTTTTTCTGCTTTTTGTTTGTTTGGCAAACGAACCGATTGCGTAGAAATAGCTAATAAATACGATGTAAACACACCTTGCTGTAACACTAATGACTAGATGATGAGTCGACGAATCGACTAGATTGATTATATATTATGATCCACAAGATTGATGAATCTGAACGATTAAAACGTAGTGAATCGCGGCAAAATTTTTTCAGGGCAAAATTCGATTTTCAACTATGATTGGATTTATGGTTGCAGATTGATTACGCTTTGAAAGAGATAAATAATTTTATTTGGCATAATGGGCAACCAACTAGTAAGCTCAGTAAAAACGGTGATTCGTCCGATCGATTTCTACCTAAATGAAGTTGCTGATTTTAAATTCAAATGTTCATTGGGTCAAACACAATTCCTAAAAGTGGCTCTATGTGCACATCATGAAGGGGATATTGTGGTGAAAGTATTATCACATGAAGACCCAAGCCTATTGTTGGAACAATATAAACAAGAATTGAAACAATTAGCCAAGATTACGGCAAAAAATGTCTCTATTGCTTCGTTTAGAATTGTGGAAATCAGAAGCAACTTTGCCTATATGGCACGACAATTTGTCCGATATTCATTGTATGATCGGCTGTCCACAAGGCCATTCTTAACTGATATTGAAAAATGTTGGATCGTTTACCAAATCTTTCGTTGCATGCAATGGTGTCACGAAAAAAATATCTATCATGGTGATATTAAACTTGAAAACATTTTAATTACCTCCAATCTTTGGGTGGTGATCAGTGATTTTGCTTCTTATAAACCAGTCAATTTGCCGGAGGTAATGGCTCACATGTTTGTGTTTTAGATTCGATGTTTCAATGTTAGCATAATGTATTTGTATTTTGGCACATCTCTTAGGACAATCCAACATTTTTCAATTATTTCTTCGACACTTCTCGTCGACGATGTTGTAATATTGCTCCCGAACGTTTTGTACCGTCTAATTTGAATAATCAATTGGAGAATATGAGCATCGGTGCTTCATATTTGCAGCAACAGAATAGCAACATTTTCAATTTGTTTTTGCAAGAAGGACAATTAACCTACAAAATGGACATGTTTAGCTTGGGCTGTATACTGGCCGAAATATATTCCGATAATAATCTATTCGATCTCGGTGGTTTGCTCAATTACAAAGAAAACAAAAATGATGGCCTCGAACAATCACTCGGTAAGATTCAAAATGAACACATCTGCAGCACTGTTCGAAATTTGATAAGCCTGGATCCGAAACAGCGAAAATCTTGTGCTGAAGTGTTGAATGAACTTAGTGAAAAATTTTTTCCAAAATACTTTGATCAATTGTACTCGTTGATGGAGAACCTGATTCGTTTGCCACCGGATGCCAAAGTGCTTTATTTATCACAGAATCTTGATTTTTATCTGAACATGATCATAGAAGAAAACGCCAAAGGTATATTGATTCTATTGATGACGTTAACATCAAGCATCCGAAGCTTCAAACATATTTTCTGCAAGATTCAAGCCCAAAGATTAATTTGTCGGATGGTGATGGCCTCACCAATCCTATCCACATTTATCACTGATCGTTTGATTCCGTATTTGGTGTATTGTTTGAATGACAAAGATCATCGAGTGCGCGGAGCAACCATTGAATCCATTACCCAGTTGCTTGAACAAGTGCAACGTTTACCAGCCAGTGACAATAATTTGTTCACGGATTTTTTGCTGGAAAAATTCCAGGTCGGTTTAGTTTTAAGCCTTTTAAGCCTGTTCAAAGAAACAATTTCATTAGTTATTTTTTCAACGTTTTTCTTTCGTTAGAAATGTATGGCCAATGAAAAATCCGTTTACGTGAGGATATGTATGGCCAAAAACATTTCACGGTTGTCGAAAATTGCCTTGAATTTTCTAAATCAATATTGTGATCATAATTATGATGAAGAATTGAATCTATTGCATCGATATTTTCAAAACTTGGTCTCCATTCTCATAACAGATTCCAACAATTGCGTACGCCGTATATTATTGTCCACACCAGAGACGTGTGCTCAGCTGTGTACGTTTTTTGGCAGGCAAAAAACCAACGAAGTGATTCTCAGCCATATTATCACTTTTCTCAATGACAAGGTATATGTGTGACCATAAATTTAATCTAATTAGATTTTAAATCTCAAATATTGATTTTAGAATGATTTCAAGTTAAGAATTTCTTTCTTTGACAATATCGTTGTGATCGCCTCCTATCTTGGTGTTCAATGTTCTACCATCTTACACCCTTTACTACAGCAAGGACTTTGCGACGCAGAAGAGATAATAATTGGCAAAAGCATCACTGCCATTGCTTCATTAATAGAACAAGGCCTAATTTCCAAGAATGTGATCATTGATTTGTTACAAGAGATAATGCCATTGATTTATCATCCAAATCAATGGATCATAAACTCAATGATTCATTTTATAGAAAAGCTTGGAACTCATTTGTCATTGGTAGATTTAAATACCAAAGTCTTGCCCTTGATGCAGCCATTTTTCCATTTGAACATAAATTGTTTTACCGCACAGCTTTACAGTAGCCGATCATTTGAAAAGCCAATACCGCGAAACATTTACGACATTGTTTTGATGGCTAAAGATCGGCAAATATTGATTTCATTTTTTGAGTTGCTCCAAACCAGATTGAGCCAACCAGATTATGATTCGACATTGTCCAAACATAATCCCATATATAAACGGCTTTTGGCCGAAAATATAAACATTAACGTGGAAAAGCGGTTGTTTAGTTTGCGGGATTTAATGATCAAGATCTATCGTAATAAACGCAATTATCAATCATTAGACATCAAACAGCAAGAGTATGGTAGTGTGTTGCACAAGAAAAAATACGATGGAATACGGTTGAAAGAGATTCGATTGTTGAAGCCAATTTCATATCGATTCAGATACATGGATGATGAACAAGCGTCTAGCGCCAATCAAGAATGGCTTCATATGTTCGGACCAAACAATTCGAATATGATCCAAGCTATGGCTAATGAAGAATGTGGCCATTTGATGCCACATGAGATGAAAGACTTGGATTACTTGTTTTTTGAATGTCCGCCATATATCCGGGACATACAGCTATTGGAGCAGCATAAAAAGAACACATTCATACCATTCTCGCCAATGGCGCTTGCCTTGTCGCCATCCATTCGTCCAAGGGGCTATCTGGTTAACCATTTATATGAGCATCAATCCTCTGTCAATCAAATGATCCGTATTAACAAAAGCAATATGTTTTTGACCTGTTCAGACGATGGTTCCATAAGATTGTGGGACCTGTGTGATGATCCATCGCGTTATGTAATCACACGGTCTCGTTTTCAATTTAGGTTAGAATTTTCCAACAATTCTCCAATCAATTTCAAAGGGATCATTAATTGTGGCCCATTTATCATCACCTATTCCAATGATTGTGTGTTGCATGTTTTTGAATTGGATCAAGCACAAATAGTGTTGCTATGTGCTTTCAGAGTTGGCAACTCGAAACCATCTTCTCCATGTTTGATCTCCTCCATATGTTCCTTGAGTGATACATCTTTTGCCGTATCTCTCACTGATTCAAGGATCTATATCTATGACACAAGATATTTCAACAGCCAATTTTTCAACCTGCCGGTGATGAAGCTGCAAACGGTGCCAAGTCAACGTTGTATTACATCAATAGATGGCAGTGCCTTAATATTGTTTGCGTCTACTGCATGTGGCTACATAAACGGATTCGACTTGCGGTTCCATTTGAAAATGAGCAATTATATTTATAATTCAAAGGAGAGCACCAGAATCGCCAGGATCAAATACACTCCTATGGGTCTATTTTCATCAGGTCAGCTATGCAAATAAAGCAAAAGTAAAGCTTATTGTCTTATTTTGTTTTTTATATCTTTCCTTTTGATTGATGGTTAAAGCTTATGGAAGCTTTGATGTTACACTTTGGGATTACAAGTTTGGTCAAAAGAGCAAAATTCTATCGGCAGTCAACAACACCAACCACAACAGCCATAATACTATGAATGCAACCAATTGTTATAACAATTGCAATAATGTTAATAATCATCTTGAGGTAACAGAAAGCAAAGATTTCGTTCAATTCAGCTACTGTTTTATGAACATTATTTTTGATAAATGTTTTACTTTCTCTATATATTAGCCATATTGTTCCAGTGCGGTTGTCAATGCCATTTTGCCGGTGAACAGCGATTCATCGATGGCCGTCATTACCGGTGGTTCAGATATGCGCATCCGATATTGGGATCTTCATCAACCAGAACATAGCTATATAATTAGTGATCCAATGTACAAGTCTTGTAATTTTTGTCTTACATCCAATCACCTGACAACCGCATGCAAACCAACCAATCAAATGGATAAAGTGACCATTCCGTTGGTCCAATCAACTGGTGTCGTTTCGAATGTAACAGCGCCTCCCTCAAGGCAATTCTCCAACCACACATTTCCTTCGGCAAGTGAATGGCGTTACGGTTTCAATCAGCCTAATTCCGGTTCAAGTAATCCAGCTGCTGCTGCAGCTGGTGGTCAGATACCGGTGACGCCTCCGCCCCCGTTGACTAATTATCGTGTGGTCAATCAAGAAGATGGTGTAATCAAAATAGTTGAGCAAGAATTTCTATCATCATTTCAATCATTTCAAAGCATGCATCATTGTGTTCTGGATCAACAATTGATGGCATTTGCTCATGAAGATGTTATAATGGATCTTATCAATATCAATCAATATCTTATCTCATGTGGACGCAATGGTGCGGTCAAGGTGTGGCGTTAGCATGCATCCCATGCATCCCATTAATAATTTTCATTCAAGTTCATCTATAGATTTGAGTTATTTTGATCAAATATTCATCACTCTATTTTTTATAATCAAAAATATTATTTTTATTGCAATTGTTTGCAAGACTTGCTATCCAATCTATCCATTAATCTTATTCAAACACACACACACACACACACACACACACACATTAGGTTGCCATAAGTTTTGCCATTGTTAGGATTCAAGAGCTAGATGAGCAACGTTAATCCGGATTCACTTGGCCAGTGGTCATTCTCTGTTCTATTTTGTACATTTGGCTTTGTCAAATAAATAATTATTTGTTTTAAATTTTGATAATGCCCTCATAAAGTTATGAAAAATTTTTTTCTTATTTCTCTCCATAACTCTGGCTGACAATTATTGCAATTCAAATGCGGCAAAACTTATTGAAAGAGGATTATAATATATTGCAGCATCAAGCATATTATTACGCAAGATAATAAACGCAGACGCCATGCAGACGGAACTACTGAATCGTAATGAAAATGAAAAAAATAGCAAACACGAAAAATAGAATTTAGTTTACATCTTTTGCTTTTGAATTTTTCCTCTCCTCTGCCGCCGCTGCTTCTTGTTTCGGGTGAGAAAGATGACCAGTTTGCAATAATAATCACGGATGGCTCAGGTTTTTTCATTTATTGATTCACAAACGCGTTAACTTGCATCCTAACCTGATTCAAGGGTGTGTATTTTTGTATACCATTATGGGTGTCTGTCTGTCTGTGTGTGAGTGTGTATGTGTCTGTATCTGTTTTGTATAGGCTAATAAAATACAATGATAAAAATATAATAAAAATTCCAAGATAGTCATCCAACTCTCTCCTCTCTTTCTCTCTCTCTCTCTCTCTCTCTCCCCTTGAAGAGATTTCGGAGAATGGGATTGATTCAGAGAAGAGAATGTCCAAAAAAAAGTATTTTTTTTTGTTTTACTTTTTTCATAAGCATCTTGGTCCTCTCTCTCTCTCTCTCTCTCTCTCTCTCTCTCGCACAAAGATAGATAGCAGTGTTTAAAAAGAGAAGGCTTGTTGGAGACTGATAACTAAAGTGTTTTGTGGACTTTATAAAAATGATGATTGTGATGGTGCAATAAGGCAAAACCTGCTTTTTGCTTCTGAAGCTCAATTCTTTCAGATGGCTTTCAGACGAAAAGTCAAGACTTGAAATCAAACATTGAATGTACATGTTGGCAATAATCGGAAAGGTGGTAGACCTTTGGCTGGTATAGTTGGCTTAATCTTTGGTTGGCTGTAGGAAACAACCCTTTTACTCCAATTCATTTTGTCCAACAAGTTCATTGTTTGTTGGCCGATGATCCTGCTATAATTTTGCATTAGAAATTTCCAATAGTTAGTTGTTTGGCATCTTGACACTATCAAACATTCTTTACTCAAATCCCATCTTTCACTGTTTAAAGAGGATTCATGTTCAAGTATTCTGTTTAGATAACTTTTCTGCTATGATAAAATTATTTTTAATACATTTTTTAATTTATGGACCTTGATATTTTTTGACTAGTTCCGTTCGGCAATCAGTCTGACAATTGGGAACCTTGTTCAAATTATGATGATTTATTTCAGTTTCAAGTTCATTTAGATCATTGAATTACATAATTCTGTTTTCTGTTCTTAATTTTTACTGACCACACTAACGGACACACATTCTGCATGCCCATTTCAACAAGATGATAAACCAAGAAAGCATGGTGACCGTTGCGCATGCGCATCCGTCCACAAGTACTTTTTACTCAATCTCTGTGCAACTTTACCAGAATCCGACAATATTGCCTGTGTGTTTACTGTACAATCTGCATTCCATTATTTTTTTTTGTTTCTATCCAGATAATTCTTTTTTTTTGTCGGCCGACAACTGCAATAAACGTTCACTGGCAATAATACACGTCGTTGGTAGGGACAGACAGAATAATGAATGAGCCAAATAGAATTGGTTCTTGGGGCTTGGATCTATACTAACTATATGTGACGAGTGTGCGTGCCTTACTCAAATCTATCTATGTTTTCATTTTGGTTTATGTCTAGAATAATTCGTTCATTCTCACGTTTCCATTATTTCCATTATCAGCTAGCAAGCAGAACAAACGGCGGGGATGAGGCGGCCAGTAATCATTCACATTTGGCTTGTTTTATGCGTGGAGTGGTTGCAATATCTGGCTTTTTCCATACCAATTTCGTTTCCAACTGCAGTCATTGGTGTGTGATTTTAATCATTTTTTGTTCGGCTAACTTACTTGCCTGTTGGCTCGATATTTTCTTTTTTTGCTATTTTTTTCGTCCCTTTTCCAACCACAAACACAGACAGTCATTCTAGCTAGAACCAGAATGAATAGAACAAAAAGTAAGCAAGCAAGCAAGCAAGAGAGTATTTTTTCTTCTTTAAAATAAGTCATCTGGACGTGCACATAGAGAGATTGGTATAATGGCCAAACGCTATTACCATTGACGTAGTAACTATTTCATCCCACCACTCAGTGCTTGCTCGCCATGCGGTCGTCGTGTCGATTTTTCCAAGCTTCAATTTTATTTTATTTTTCCAACTCTGGACTGACTGACTGGCTGGCTGGCTGGCTTTCAGGCAATTCGTTAATGCTCTGTTCTGGTATAGAGAGCCAGAGAAAGAGAGAGAGAGAGAGAAAAAAAAAAGTAAGCGTTTTTCTCGAAAAAAACTTAGTTTGATGATGTTGGTGGCGTTGCCTCTGACAACGTAATGAAATAAAAAGCATAGTCAAACGAATAAAGAGAGAGCCATCAATCAACTCTGCTACTTGGCTCTCTCTCTCTTTCTCTTGCGCGTGCGCAAACACACACACACACACACACACACACACACACACACACACACACACACACACACACACACACACACACACACACACAC